>CAAKHF010021582.1:0-14841 GCA_901007745.1 Hippocampus kuda
ACACACACACACACACACACACACCGAGGCACGCCCCTAACACCCACACCCACACCCACACACACACACACACACACAAAAAGTTAGGAATGTTTGACTTTAGGGTGAAATTTCAGGACGAGCCTAAAATAAATTCAAATATTTACAGGGGAACTTAATGTGACCTTCTCTAAGCTTTTCAATGCGCATGTCCAACTGCTCTGGCATTCCTGCGTGGAGTTTGCATGTTCTCAACGTGCCTGTGTGGGTTTTCTCCAGGTACTCCAGTTTCCTCCCACATTCCAAAAACATGCATGGCAGGTTAAGGGAACACTCTAATTTGTCCGAAGGTGTAACTGTGAGTGCGGATGATAGTATGTCAATGTGTGCCCTGCGATTGGCTGGCAACCAGTTCGGCATCTAACAATGGATCAACAGTACCTTGCCTTTGTCATGCTTTAAACAGGACGTTCTCAGACAGAAGCGGCCACTGAGTGTCACACAGTGTCATCAACAGGTTGCACCAGAGATATAGAGACTGGAAGAGTCACAGAAAGATGTAGAAGTGGGCATCCTTTGGGGCCACATTGCATGCTGATGACCGCTCTATTGTGAACAATGCCCTGAGAAACAGGATGATGAATGCCAGTCGACTCCAGGCACGTTTGAGGAAGGTGAGAGACACCCAAGTGTCAAGTCAGACCATTCGAAATAGTTTACATCAGCCCGCTTTGCATGCTAGACGACCTGCAAGAGTACCCGACCACACTACCAGGCACAGGTGTCAGCGTCTTGCATGGGCCTGGGTGCCCCAGTGCGATTCTCTAATGTAAGACGAATCACGTTGAGCAGAAATGGTAGCCGCCAACAATGTTGGAAACGTCAAGGAGAGCACCCCAGAACCTCAATGACCTGATGGCTGCCCTTCAAGAAGAGTGGGATGCCATGCCTCAGCAGACGATAAGTTGACTTGTCAACAGCATGAGATGTCGTCAAGCTGTAATTGATGCTCAAGGGAACATGACGAGTTATTGAAATGTTGACTTTTTTTGTTGTGGTGTACCCATTAACTTTTTGAATGTTGATGAAGAAATCACCAGTGCATCGTTCTACTTAAATTTCCTACTTTCACGGTAAACTTTTTACATTTTGCATAAATTTCACTTGAAAGCCAAATATCCCTAACTTTTTGTGTGAAGAAATTTGCTCCCATATCAAATTGGCCTTACTTTTAATGATGGTAGATGTTAGCACTTCGTAAGATTTTCTTTTAAAACGGTCCACTGGATGCCATTAAAAGTATACATGCTGTATCTCATGAAATGATCTCGCGAGTGTCGTCAGTCATTTTGCTGGCACGTCAATCAAAAAAAAAATGTTTCGTTTGAGTGTGTTTGAATGGTAGCCAATGAGAGCAGCGTTAATCCCAAGTGTAAATAGGGTTTGGCAATATTTGATTTCACCCGTGTGTAACAGCATCACACACACACCCACTCACCCACCCACACACCCACCAGAGTGAGTGAGGCTTCCAGAACAACTCGAGCGCTCGGTTCATTATGCCACTTTTCCAGAGTCTTCCTTAAAAACACGCGTACACGCACACACGCACGCGCACAACCGCATCCAAAATTAACCAGCCGGGCTCAAGTGAAAATAAGCTACATTTAAATCGTACAAAGCTTTGGTCTCCCGCAAGAAAAAAAAGTGTTTAAAACGCCACATCGGTAACGTCAACAAAGTGGGTAGCAGGTTTGCTAGTTATTGAGTTAGCGAGTTAGTTCTGAAGTTAGCTCGCCCATATGGCGACACTCGGCACCGGACATTTAACACAGCTGTTTGGCATCAGTCCACAAGACAGCGGAACGAAACGTTACATTCACGTCAACCGCTACGAACATACGTTTTTAATCGAGAGTCATTCTGGTTTTAATTTAGCCGGACCAAAAGAAACACAAAACAAGAGATGGGAGGAATACCTACGTTTTCAAGAGGTCCCCGCGGTCATTCAGGGTGTGTGGGGAGGTGTAAAAAAGAGGCAGAAGATATTACATTTCCTTCGTGCATTCGCAGAAGCCAGCATTAGTCCACGCAGGCTTGTGACACTGACACGCGCCGAGGCCAGAAAAGTTCGCTCTTTACAGCGTCCTCCCAGTTGTTGGAAGTGCAGCGCTTTTATAGAACCGTGGCACGACAGAGTGGTTCAGATGAACATCCGCGCAATGATAGAGTCCCACGGTGACCTACTTGTTCTGAGTGTGTGCGTGTGTGTGTGTTTTGATTTGGGTTCTCAAATTGAAAAAAGTAACTCAACAAAGCTATTAAATGAAATGCAATATGTATGAGATTTATTACAACGTGATTTTAGCGATGTGTTTCTGTTTGTATCAGTGTGCCTTGTGAGTACGTTGATTGGTCATCCGTGTTTTGCGTTGCTATGCGACTGGAGCAGGTTCCAACTTTACTTTAGAGCTGGCGATTTCTCCAGTTGATGGGATATTTTGTTGTCTTACATAGGAATACATTTATTGAAAATTGAGAGGAAATATTCATCATAAGGGAGATGTTGATGGGCGAGCATGTTTGTTCACGAGACTTCACAATGTTTTTTTTCCCTCTCCAGTAATTCTCGTAATTACAGGGTTCATCTTTCATGGCTTCGCTGCTTCACGCATTGCAGTTTTTTTTAATATAATTGTGTACCACATTCTGATTGACTAAGGAGCTGTAGACTAATGACAAGTCTCCCGCCTCATCGCTGAACAGCTTGCAAAATTTTCTCCATGACAAAACCCTCAATGTCGACGAAACGTTCTGTACAGTATTTCTAAAAACTGCTAGTTGTTTGTCAGAAAACAATTTTTCTTAGGGTTTTTTTTAATGCTTGGGCGTGAAGAAAAAGGTTTAGTTTTTGGTTTCATTCAATACAGTATTATATTGTATACGTGATAAATCTAAAATATAAAGATGACTCCTTCACAGATTTCACTTATAATAATAATAATAATAATACATTTTATTTATAAGCGCCTTTCAAGACACCCACGGACACTTTACAATAACAAAAAAAACACAAAACAATACGGGTTGAGCAGCGGCAGCCAAAACGCGCCAGCGTTCACTCAACCCGGAAGTCAGAAAGAAACCACAAGGCAGGGAAAGGGGGAGAAAAAGAAAACCACGCTCAAACTATCCTCTTTTGAGGGTAATTTGAGTTAGGCAAAAAAACTCCTTGTGTTGACAGCTTAATGCTATCTTGATTGACACTTCAGATGTGTTGTATGTGCCTCGATGCCTGCCCGCCCTCCAAGATGCATACGCCCTCCCATTTGAGGCACGGATTTCTAAAACTAAAGTTTTTAATTATTATTGTGTTATTTCAACAATTGGTTTCAGTCGTTATTGCTGAGGGTGAGGTGGCCCGGTGGTCGACTGGTTAGTGCGTCGGCCACACAATGCAGAAGTGGAGGGTTAGAAAAATTTGGATGACCACCGATCGCAGTTTTGGCACATTAGATGACATGTAAATTCCTACATTAAGGTTTAAGGAAAAGTGTATCCGAGTTGTTGACTGTGGTTGAAAGTATTTCATGATTCAAAAATATTAAAATGAATGTTGTTCCTGTCGGTCGTCATTCATTTTGTCACACCGTAGCCTGATCGTGTGGTAAAGATACACAAGTAACTACATGAGGTGTTGTTGTGTAATGTGTACGTGAATGCGGGTCACACTGAAAGAACATCCTCCTCTTCGGAATGGTAACATGAAACCAGCAGTGGAAGTGTGTGTGTGTGTGTGTGTGTGAGGGGTAGACCGAAAAAAGGGGTTCTACATCACTTGCGAGTCAGCAGAAGAGGAAGCGAACCAGCAACATGGGAAATCCTTGACTATGTAGAGACCGTCGATTGTCTTCTCTTTCATGTTGTGCTGCTAATGCAATAAAAACCATTTATACTACATTGTTTTCAACTCACAAAATACGAAACATGACATTAGGTACACATTAGGTTTTGATAAGAAAACCTTTATTTGTCTTACAAGGGAGAAATTCCCAATTTACAGCAGCAACATTATGAAAGGCAGAAGTAGAAGAACAAAAAGTATATAAATATAAATTATAAAATATAAATATAAGCATTTTAAAAATGGGTGAGTGGGGGTGAGTCCAGGTTTTCAGGTGTCAATAGCCTGACAGCAGTCGGCAGGAACGAGCGGCCGTACCTCTCCTTCTTGCAGCGCGGGTGTGTCAGTCTCTGGCTGAAGGAGCTGCCCAGCGCTGTAAGGGTCGCCTGGAGGGCCTGGGAGGGTCTGTCCATCATAGCTTTTATCTTGGCTAGCATCCTCCTGTTGCCCACCTCCTCCAGAGTATCCAGGGAGCAGCCCAGGCCAGAGCTGGCCCTCCTGACCAGTCGGTCCAGTCACTCTCTCTGTCCTGGGCCGAGATGCTGCCTGACCAGCAGACAATGCCATAATGAATGGCTGAGGCCATCACAGAGTCATAGAGGATCTTAAGGAGTGACCCCTGAACTCCAAAAGACCTCAGTTTTCTGAGTAGGAAGCGCCAGCTCTGCCCCTTACTGATCCGAGCGTCCGTGTTGTTAGACCAGTTTAGTTTATTTTTGAGAAGAACACCCAGGTACTTGTAGGAGGTCACCCTCTTTCTGTCCGTACCCTGGATGTTCATCGGTGCAGGTGAAGACAGTTTCCTGCAGAAATCCACAACCAACTCCTTAGTTTTCCTGGGGTTGATGTGGAGGTGGTTCTGCAGGCAACAGACCATTATTTTTAGTAGGCTGTATTACACTGGTCTTTTTGTTTTATTTTATTTTTATCCCAACTCCCAATCAGTTATATGACAGTGAACCTGAATGTCACTTAACCTTGAAATATCTACATGGGAAATTTGACAGCAATCTTTTGAACAGGTGCTGCAAAGTTTGTGTATAGTGAGGCCTGTATCTACTAAATTATCAGGACATTTTATTTACCTGTTTTTTTTAAAAAATGGGACAGTGGTCAGTGTTCAAGCAGGATTTTGAAACAGCCCTGAAAGCTGTCTGCACTCCCATCGCATTGTCCCTGCACCTGTTGGTCTGTGAAGGGTCGTGGGGAATAAAATCTAAACGGTGAATGAGTGAAACAGCAAAAGATGATCATATCAACAATTCTCAAGGAGCAGAACGCATATGCCGCTTATCACCGCCCCAATGACACACACATACACGCACACATTTTAGGGGAATAGGACATTACATTGCTTCACAGTAGATCGTTTTTATCTAACCGGTCATGTTTAAAAAAAAAAAAAAGTCCATTCCATTTTCTGTGAAACATCAGTTAAGGATTAATCATCATCATTATTAAAATGCAATGGGTGTTTAAAATTACTTTATTTCGCAGTAGCCAATTATCATGAGGATAATCTTGGCCTTGGTTAAAATTGACTTGGAAATACAATGCGGGCATGGTAAATAAAAAATTAAAAAGTGTAAAAACATTGCCTGCACATTTGATGAAGGTTTTATCATTGACTATAGTTGGAGACTGAAATAGATTCACTCTAATTTTCATTATTTCCAATGGACCAAGCTCCATTAACATATTAAACGAGTGCACACACGCACACATTCATAAGACCAGGCGCAAACACAAAGTATCCATTAGCGGTTGCACTGTGACCTTATCTGTTCTCGGTAATTGAAATTGAGTCAGGCCACGAACAGCTCACAACTTCCTGTGACATGACTTCTTCTAGTTCATCTTCTTTTATCACAACAGTTTTGTTTTTTTACTTCCTGGTGCTCCATGCTCATAAAAACATGGTGCTCGCGTCAACTTGATGAAAACATTAAGTCTATAATCATTATAATTAAGGTGGTATTTTGGCACAAGTGGTTAGTGCATGACAAACAAAGTATCCTGTTGCAATGTGAAAACAGACATAGGTATTATAGGATTGACGTACAGGACCACAACAGTTGGATTCAAGGCTGGATTTTTACTGCCCATAAATTTTGTAGGACAGGGATGATATACAGTAGCAGCGAAAAGGCACTGTGGGAAAGTCCGAATTATAACGCACCTGTTGGCAGCACTCACGTCATAGAGAAGTCTGCGTTGTCACCGCTAACTGGTTGGGGCATCTGCTGAGTAATTTCGACATACAGGGAACTTTCTGGAAGCCAGTTTGTACACAATGAGACCAAAAGTATTAACGCTAAAACCACATACGCTGAATTTGATTTTGAATTGAAACAAAAGACAATCACTTAAATAACTCGTGATATACCCGCATAATAAACATTAAAAGTCTATATACAAAGTTTGCCTTTTGAGCACAATTTGTTTATGGTGCCCCCTTCATGCCTAAAAAGATAAAAAAAAAAAAAAAGAAGTAAAAGTTAAATGATGTGAGAAACATTAATTGTACTGTTTTGAAATGATAAATGTTGAACATATTGTTTTGTTACGTTTATGCTGGTTAAAGGTCAGAGTGCCATTTAAGAATGTTTTTTTGTGGTGGGGGGTGCTATATTGTGTATACATTTTATAGCATAAGGAACCGTCGACTATTTGTGGTTCACAAGTCAAGAATTGATCTACGTATTTGTAATATTTATTCTGTGGCGCTTATCCTGAGTTATTTGCGGAATCTGTATTTTTGGGCTCTTCCTGTGACCCTGGCTAAAAGGAAAGTACTGTAATAATAGGTGTATGTTCAAACAATGCATCTCAAATGTTCTAACATCTTCGACTGCCAGGGAGGAGGTACGTTTAGCGTGGGTTGTGAGGAGATGTGAAGTATGTTTTTGCTCTGCATGTTTTCAAACTCGTGGCCCGGGGCCCCAGATCTGACCTGTAACAGCATTTGATGTGGCCCACGAAGGCTAATTACATGCACCAACTTAATGACTCTTGCAAATATTTTTCCCTTTAACAACACTGAGATAAATTATATTGCAAGTATTTTTTGTTACTAATCCCCCTTTACAATAATTTGAAAATGAGTTGAATTATTTACTGATCTGTGTTCAACAGTCAGCCCGATGGCCTCACGATGCAGAGTTGCAGGGCTTGATTCTGGCTCCTACATTCCTGTGTGGAGTTTTTCATGTTCTCCCCGTGTCTGTGTGGGTTTTCTCCGGTTTACTCCCGCATTCCAAAAAACATGCATGGCAGGTTAATGGAACATTCTATATTGTCCCTACACGTGATTGTGCTCATGAATGGTTGTTTGTCTGTGTGTGCCCTGCGATTGGCTGGCAAACAGTTCAGGGTGTACCTCGCCTGCTGCCCGAAGACAGCTGGGATAGGCTCCAGCATGCCCCATGACCCTTGTGAGGAGAAGCGGATCGGAAAATGGACGAATGGGTGATTTCAATACTAGTTCCCCAGCAAATTGTTGTGTTGTGATAATATAAGGCGATCATACACTTACTGTGTTTAGCCAAAAAAATGAGTGTGACATTCCCGGACTATTATTACAGGCAATTTTTTTTTTGTGGCCAGGTTCAGTTTTTGACTTCTGAGAAAAGTGGGAGTGTAAAATATATAAAAAAACATAACATCCTAAGTAAGACTAAAATGTGAAATACTGTAGAATGAAACAACCTCATTTATCTAAGTGTATTTGTCATTGCAAGACAAGTTTAAAAGCAAACATCACAGATTTACCAAAGCCAACATTCATACCATCAAAACAAGTCAAGTCCCTCCTCACTTGTAGCAACAACTTTATTGAATTTTGTGTTGACTTTTCAACATATTTACACACACCTTTTCTTTGTAGTGAAGTAAAAATACAAAGAGAGAACACAACCCACTCATTGGTTGGCTCGCTGCGGTCACATGGTTGACAGGATTCTGAAAGCGATGAACGAGGAAGGTATGTGACGTCATGAAAATGAACGCATACTTCAAAATGGATGCACTTCCTCCAAATTAAGAAATAGTGGATTTTTTTTTCAATTTTAAATAATAATAATTTAACAAACAAGAAAATCCCTAAAATTTACATTTGCACACAGGGATCCCAATAATGCATGGCGTCACTGTCTAACTGAAAATATATTTCTCAGAATTTTGGATTTTCTTTTCATCTGAAACGCCAGGAAAGGTCATTTGTCATTTTATGGATTAAAAAATAACACAAAACAAAAAAACCTCAGAACATCTGGGGATACATGCTTTTCACTGAAAAGCGACAATGTGTAGCCGTTTTTTTTTTTAAACAAAGTCATGGCTCGATTCAGTTTGCATTAAAAAGTCACATTCAGAAAATCCCATTAACATTTTAACTGTAACGTCGTCATTTCAGTCCTGCGTCAATCTGTTTCACTTCACAGTTCTGAACTTGAAGCCCCCCCACCCCCCAAATAAAAAATAATTCATGTCTGACAGTAAAAGAGCATGGTAATGGCACAACTGTGTCACATCAGACGATAAGGCTTAATTAAGAAATCAAAATAATTAAAACAGGACAAAAAAACTATTGTGGTTATTCAGCTCAATTCAAGACTTACCTACATACAACAATCACTGAATGTGATTGAAACTCAATTAGGTCTGCAAATAATGAGTATTTTAATAATCTGATATTTTCTATATTATTTTGTTGATTCATCAATGGATCAGATTTTTAAAGAAAAAGCTTTGCTTTCCATCCCTGTATTAAAAAACAGGACATTATTTCAAATTGATTCCAGAAAATGCACACATTAAGATTGAGTTAATGCTTTGGTCTATAACATGTCAGAAAATAGTTCGCTCTCTTCCAAAGTACAAGCAAATGTTTGCAAAAGTATGATTTTGACTCAACGTAATAAAGTCAAATCCACAGTCCTATTTTTTTCCTCCCTCATCGATCTTTGAATTCACCTTCAAGAAAGGTTTTGCCAAAGCAACTTCCAAGTCACGAAAGAAAGGGGCATTATAATTTCGTCACAATTGAATGAAACTGAAAAAATATGATATTGCGAGTGCTGTTAGTTGATTATTTTGCATTTAAAATAATCCGTGTCGCTTGGTGTAGTTTCAGACATTTGCATCTCTAGTTTCAACCATGAATAACTGCATATTAGCCGAGAGCAATATCTGGCTCAAGTTGTCAGCTTTCACAGAAGATTTTCTGGCTTATTGTAACAAGGTTGGGGGTGGCGGGGTGAAAAAAAAAAAAGACGTGCAGCAAGTAACTTCCTTGACCCAAAAGAAATTAATGATGTGAGAGGAAGTCAGGAACGATGGATATAAACTCATGAACAAGTCATCTTAAAGATGGAAAACGACAGGCCACAGGACCTCGAATTCGATTTACCTCATTTCAGAATGCTGATGAGAGCATAAAGTTGATGGATACAAAGGCAGGAGATGACAAAATATTTTGAACGATGAAGGAAGGTGGCGGCCAAAGAGTCAGATGATGGTGCGACTGATTCCGCCCGTCCTCATCCACAACATCAGTTTAGTGGAAGTTGAAACAACAGATGAAGCAGAACAGATGGAAAAGGGGTATATAAAAAAAACAACAACAAAAAAAAGTGGGAAGAGCCAAAAAAGCAGCATCCAATTATAGCGTAGCAGCAGTTTTTTGTTTTTTTTCATTGAAGGGTGCGGTGGAGGAAGTGTTTTTGGCTGAATTGATGATACAGCCAGTCAGACTGTTGCTCTGTTGTCTGCTCTGAAAGATCCACACCTGTTCAAAAAAGAAGATGGCTGCCAAGATTGTGCGGTGAAAGCAACAGTTTCCATTCAACTGGTGCGTCCCTATTAAAGAGAGGAAGATAAAGAGTTTGGTCAAACAAACCCCAAACATTGGAACAAAAATGAAACGTGTCCACTCTGGAGCACAAGAGTTATCAGGGAGTTCTCAAGCTCCGATATGGTCCACATCTGAAGAAACTGATAAAAGTCAGTCCAGTGTTTATTGTCGGGCGGGCAGAGGGAGACCTGTTCACTGCTGTGACGGCTCACTGCCCGGCAGGGTGATGTTGCCCAGGTGGAGCACAGGAAGCGGATGAGCCTCTGTGTTGAAGACCCAACTTTCCAACGGCATTAGATTGTCGCTAGAAAAGAGCAGGTACAGATACCTAGCCGACAGGAAGAGAAAAAAAAAATCACACACATGAGTTACGAGAGTGATGCAATATAACTGACAATGCCAACAGACCTCGCTGTGTTTGCAAATAATAAAATAATAGGTGCCAGGGTACAGAGGAGCTGCTTTAAAAGGGGCATTTGCTCACATGTATGTCTAAAATAAGTAATACATGAGTACTGAATTTTCCACACTAAAGGGCGCACCAAAAAGTCTTCCATTTTCTTAAAAGCTCACCGAGTGCCTTAAAATCTGGTGCGTCTTGTGTATGGTCATTACGGTAATATGTCGACCCCAAGATGGCTCCTTGCTGGAGACATGCTTCCAATGTTATAACTTGCTGTTGGTTCAATGAACTGTGTCGCTGCTTTCTGAAATAAGTTTTTGTTGCGGCTCCGAAAAAAGGAGAACTGTGGTGGTGTTTTTTTAAAACAGTCTCAATAAATGCAGGTACGTCTTTGTCCGTCTCCGTGCCTTCCTCAGTTCGACTCGAGAGGCGTTCAAGACCGCCTCCGAAAAACGTGAACTAACGATTACTTCAATGAAACTACGAAAATTGACAATAATACATCAAAACTGAAAAGCAAGCGAGGATATCACAAAATAAATTCTATAGCCCCCCCTCCCCCCTACAGAATTTATATTGTGATTTCATCAATTGTGAATACACAACAAAGGAATAAATAACTACTACTTACATCTGATAGTTCTGTTGCAGCTATGATCAAGGAAATGCCAATGCGTTTTTCAGAGGCGGTCATGAACATCTTTCGAGTTCAACGAAAGAAGAGAAGGCACGGAGACGGACAAAGACGCACCTGTATTTGTTGAAAAAAGGAGAGCTGTGTTTTTTTTTTTTTAACGCAAACTTTATTAATGGTTTTCACAGTCTCAACAAATACAGGCACTGTACGTCTTTGTCCGTCTCCGTGCCTTCTCTTCCTCCGTTCCACTCAAGAGGCATTTAAGGCCGCCTCCGAAAAATGTAAATTAATGTTTACTTCAATGAAACTACGAAGAAAATCAAGCGAGGAAATCACAAAATAAATTCTGAAGGGGGGGGGAGATATATAATTTATTTTGTGATTTCCTCGCTTCATTTTCCGTTTTGATGCATTATTTTCCATTTGCGTAGTTTCATTTAAGTACAGTAATAGTTAATTTACGTTTTTCAGAGGCGGTCATGAACGCCTCTCGAGTTGAATGGAAGGAGCGTAGCACCATCTAGTGGAGGCATTGTAGATTGTGTCCAATGTATGAATAAAAATTCCAAAATAGCCATTCATTGAAGGTGCGCCTCATAATCCAGTGCACCTTTTAGTGCGGAAAATTCGGTTATTTATCAAAATGTTAACAGCAATCCTAACATGCTATCACTTTCTCCCTAAAACGGGCACGGTAGTGCCATTAATCCGAGCAGCAGAACATGTTTCTGACATGTTCTATAACCCCTTTCACACAGGCCTTTTTTTCCTCGGATGCCGTCTTTGTGTGAAAGACATCGAGACAAAATGAGCATGTTTATAATGTTTTTGTTTTTTTAAATCGCGTGGTTTGTGCTGTTTTTGTATCTTTTCGAGAAAAGGCTTCTGACAAACGTTAAAATGGCCTTTATTTTAAACGATCGAGCACCACATGTTGCTTTGGCATGCACCTAACAGTCTATGAGCTTACTTGAGCGTCTCCGCCAAAAAGAAGCTCTGCTGCACGTCATCGTACGTCGGGTTCGAAGAGTAGACGTCCTTCACACCCGAGAAGCCTCCACTCACCCTGCAGTACTTGTCGATGGCCTGTAATACATGTTCAAATACAATTAGAATATTGCACAATAAATGAGAATTGTGCATAATGTAAAAGACAAAGACTAGAGTAAATAATAAAAATGATGGTCATTTAACTTTTAATTGCACCTTCATTGTTTTTTCTTGCCCTCTTTAGTTCAAGTTCTCTCTCAGAAGTGGTTTTTGCCGGGTGTTTTGTAAAGAACTGATCCAAGGGCGTTTGCTTTTGTCGGCTTTTAACAATCCTTCGAAAATGACCAAGAAAAACGTCAGCATAGTGAGCGATCGCCTGACTGGTGAACACTTTTTCTGGATCATTCGCATTTACGTAAAACTATCAAACGCCTCATGGCCTGAGGGGCGAATGGCGAGGACTCTGTAGAGAGACATATCTATCCTATTTATCTATCTATCTACACACATAGACATATAAGGTAGAGGTCCCTCTTAGCCAATGGGATGCCAGGATGCTCGGTAAGAGCCAATGGCAGAGCAGCTATAAGTATGTTGAGTTTGGGAAATTCGGAGCTGCGAGTAGCAGCCCATTCTGTATTTTTACCTTTCGTATCTTGAAATTTCTTTCATAACAAGAGGCAATATTTTCATGTGGAGGCCTTTCGTAACTTGAAAAGCGCGTATGAAGCGACATTCGTAAGTAGAGGTACCACTGTATATGGTCTCTTCGTGGAAGGTCTAGTGTAAATAAATACAATCCATCATTTGTTTTCATTATTCTGAATAGGTATGCCACAATGTTGCTAAATGATTTCTACACAGATGCACACGTCTTGTTTTTTTTTTTTTCCCCCCTTACCCTCCTGGGGGTCTAGATGAGGGGATGTTGTTAAGATTTGTCAACTGTGGGCATGAATCCCTGTAAGCCATTTCTGTGATTAAGGGCTATATAAATAAATTTTACTTGCCCACTGCATGGAGGCTAGGCCATGCCCCCAAAACGCTTTCATTCCAGAAGTTTTTGCGGCACTGAATTAGCGGCGCTTGTTTGTCTTTAGCAGAGTGTCTCTGTGCAAAGCATGCAGAATGAAGTTGTTCTTTGATCACCTCATCTGTACCTCAACTGCCACACCCACACGGTGCAAGTGATCGACAATTACCCGCTGGGCAATCAAGGTTCTCTTCATGTTTTAAACAACATCCCTTTTAAGCTCGCCACACCCCGAGCCGCGTGGCCCAACCTGTCGTGGAGTGTGCGGGGATTGGCAACTACTTTTCATGACTGGCCAACCGTCGACCACTAGTTTGGTGTGCATTTGTCCTGACTGCATTAATTAGGAGCAAGCGTTGCCCATTCAGCTTCACTTGATTGCTGTTAAGTGATTGGTCAATGAGTGGGCCCCCTGAGTTGTTTGAAAAGCCCACCGCCTGCACTCTCTCTCCTCTCCAGCCTTTCCGCCAGTAGGAAATGCCAGCAAAGTGCTTGGTTGTGCATGGCCTTGTAAACTGCTTTTACGTAGCAATCACCTACTTTGTGCTTTGTGTAGACTTTGGAGGAAATGTTTCAAGTTAGACCACAACCTTTGTAAATACCTGTAAATATCTGTAAATATTTAATCAAGCAGAGCAATCAAAGGAGGGCGAAGCCATTTTTGTTTTAACACGTTTTCTCCTGTTTTTCCTTTGTAGGAGGTTAGTCAGCTATTTGTCTTTTATTTCCCTCTTTTTGTTTCGGGAAATTTTAGGGTGTTTTTGTTTTGTTTGGTATGTTGGCCTATACTCCCTCTGAAGCCAAAAGAATGGCTCCTTAATAACTCAATTGACTGATGCCGCTGGTCTTTCTGGGTGTGAGAAGACTGGGGGAGCACCCACACATGTGTCCCAAGGTTTCTGCTCCAGGTACACCACTTTGTATACAACGATGGTTGTTTTAAAGAGCTCTATAAATACAGTTGAGTTGAGTTGAGTTTCCCTCCACTGGGACATAACATGGTGAAGAGAGAGGTGAAGAGACGTGCTGCTACTTTCAGTGAAGCCCAAAGTAGCAGAGAAAGAGAAAGAGGATTGTGTTAAGGAGGACCCTGATTTTGAGGCATTCTCATCTGATGAGTGAGAGTTGTGACCCTCCTGTTGTCTCTTAACCACCAGCAGACACGACCCCTTCCAAAAATGAAAAGAGAATATGTTAACAATCCAGTCACTGTCACTGAGTGCTTGGTTTCATTTCGTGGAGGCTAAGCCAATAGATGCCATCCATCCATTTTCCACCGCTTATCCGGGGTCGGGTCGCGGGGGCAGTAGCTTTAGGAGGGAAGCCCAAACTTCCCTCTTCCCAGCCACTTCTTCGAGCTCTTCCTGGCGGATCCCGAGGCGTTCCCATGCCAGCTGGGTGACAGTCTCTCCAACGTGTCCTGGGTCGTCCTCGGGGTCTCCTGCCAGTGGGACATGCCCGGAACACCTCACCAGGGAGGTGTCCAGGAGGCATCCTAATTAGATGCCCGAGCCACCTCATCTGGCTCCTCTCGATGTGGAGGAGAAGCGGCTCTACTCTGAGCCCCTCCCGGATGACTGAGCTTCTCACCTTATCTCTAAGGGAGAGCCCTGACACCCTGCGGAGAAAACTCATTTCGGCCGCTTGTATCCGGGATCTCGTTCTTTCGGTCACGACCCATAGCTCGTGACCATAGATGAGGATTGGGACGTAGATCGACCGGTAAATTGAGAGCTTCGCCCTTTCGCTCAGCTCCTTCTTTACCACGACAGACCGATACAACGTCCGCATCACAGCAGACGCTGCACCGATCCGCCTGTGGATCTCACGCTCCCTTCTGCCCTCACTCGTGAACAAGACCCCAAGATACTTAAACTCCTCCACTTGGGGCAAGATCTCCTACCCAACCCGGAGAGGGCACTCCACCCTTTTCCGACTGAGGACCATGGTTTCAGATTTGGAGGTGCTGATCTTCATCCCAACCGCTTCACACTCGGCTGCGAAACGCTCCAGTGAGATTTGGAGAGCCCTGTTTGAAGGA
>CAAKHF010021584.1:0-22472 GCA_901007745.1 Hippocampus kuda
GGAAAGGCAGCCACTCACGCGGCGCCATTTTGAAGTCAAAATAACAAAAATAACACAACACAACACATAGGACACAGACAGTCGTGCAATCTTCACCACTTTCCTGCATACACTTTGTTGTCTGAAGCAGTTATAGATGAAAGAGGAGAGGATCAAAGTGTCCTTTCACCAGTGGATCAGAGACGTCATGCTGAAAATGTGCACACGTCTGCTACAAGCTAAGTTTTGAAAGCAAACACGAAGCTGTAGCATCCATTGACGAAAAAGAGATTGGCTCACATCTCCTGTCCCATGTAAATCCACTTCAGTTCCAAGCCGCGACTCCCAGTTCCACATTCGCATCGGTGCTCCGCGCTAACGCTCCTTTCTTCTCGTCGTCGGCTCCTCAAGCCTTACATCCATTCAGCCGCAGACCGTTCAACAGCACCGATCTCTCCGCTGAACAAAGCGGGGCTGTGAAAAATGCTGCCCATTACAGGCGCAAGACACAAGCGCCCCGGGACTGTCCAGCAACGACAGTCAAATGGCACCGACATTCCTCCCAGTCAAAAACAGTGCTGGTATATCCATGCTGCCGAGAAAGCGCAACCACCAAGCACAGAGTCTCCTCCTTGATGAATGTCGTGGCCAAAAAATGCTGAAAAAAGTCCACATCAGGTTCACACGACGTAACAACAAACACAAAGTGACAAAACAAAGCAAAAAACAACAAAAAAAGCAAGGCTCATGAGAGCACTTGCTGACGGCTGCCTACTTGGGCGCCATCTTGACATTCATCTTGACATTTAGTATGTTTCATTGATTTTGGAACAGTTAGTCAAAAACGACTTGGCAATTCCGTTGTTAGGTTAACAAAATGGCCCTTGGAGGCCTTGAAAAAGGCTCCCCACCCCTGCCTTTTTTTCCTGTTACTTTAGGAAGTCACATTCTTCCCCCGCCCCTCAGCCTCGCCGTAATCAAATTCCTTTGACGGCACAAGCGGGGAGGGGGAGGAGTGGAAGAAGGCGGGAAAAGGCTGACAGATGTCAGAGATTCCAGGGTCGAGGACAGAGGTCAAGGGTTGGTGACCTGGCTATACGAGGGCCTCCCTGCCCCCCTGCGCTACAATGGCAGCCAATGACTTTACAACGTTTTCTTTTTACAGTGACTTTTAAATCGCTCTGTCGGAATCCCCCCCTGAGGCGGCTGCTATTTTCATCCTCAGCCTTGCCTTTATTTACTTTTAGCTTGGCCTTACCGCCAATACTAAACACTTTAAAGAAATTCTATACAGATGAATCAAGAAACAACTCAAATCTGCATTTTCAACCAAGGTTACTGTAGTTCACTAAATAATTTATGAACCAAATAATCATGAATAATGAAAATAATAACCGTTTTTGTAAACAAAATAAAATAAAAACAAAAATCATTAAAAAAAATAAAACAATAAAAACTCACTGAAAGTCCATCTTTCATTTCTAAAACTAACTACAACCATGTCAGATATGAGCTTTTTTCGGGGTTTATCTCTTTTGATATTGTTAGATAGAAGAAGGAAGGTCAAAGAGTCATTTAATTTACTTTACACAATACTCTGGGTGTGTCCAAATGTGCACACTTTGCCCAATTCAACGGACGATTAAGGGGATTGCGCCATAATGCAGGGGTGTCCGAATGTCCATGGAGGATAAATGTAGGGCACTCAAAATTACCCACAATACACTTAGGAAAGTCGTTCGCATCGATGTTCGCTCAACAGGTTAACTCATTCACTCCCAAAGACGTTTTTAAACGTCTTTTCAGACGTGGTCAAGAATTGGCTGGTACTGAATGAGTTTAATATAGATCACAATGCATTGCAAGAAGGAAAACGACACGATGCAAGCATGAATATGAAAACGATACGGTAACTACCCAACACGGAAATAAATAATTGTATTCAATTGAAAGTACGTACAACAAAGGAAATAAAATGTAGTTTAAAAAAATATTTTTTTATTCACAATAAATAGTCAGAAATAGTGCATGATGGGAAAAGTAGTGAGCTGGCTGTCCGAATCGCCAAACAGAATGAGGGAACTAGTCTACTGCATGGTGCTAGGTATATGAGGAACTATATTGGAAATGATGGATTAGGATATGCGGGGTGGACATTCTGACATTTTTTTCATTTTACACTTCATAAAAAAAAAAAAAGTGAAACTAATATTGAAACGAATACAAAATTAAGCTACAACTAATAAAAACAAACAAACCTATTAAAATTCACTGAAATTAAACAAGTCAAAACAAAATAAAAAGTAATGACAATGGGAAAATCCTAACCTATTATAACCCTGTTTTCCACACAAGAAATAAAATCAATCATTTTCTATTCCTTTTGGGGACATGAAGAACACTAACATCAACCAAAGAACTTCAAACATCCATCCATCCATCCACCCTTCAGTTTCATGGTGCTAAACTTATTTTTACACTCTTACGCCTCTCAGACTACTCACTGTGTTATGATGGCAACCATTTGGGAGAATTATGTATTCCTTATTTCAAGAAATAAGGAGCACTTAATCATGGGCAAATGAGTGTTTGAATGTCCTGAAACTGATGAAACTTACCAATGTGTTTCTTTTCCTCCAGGTAGGATTACTTCCACTCAAGCGCACACACACGGTCACGACAGAACAGGAGCCCCATTGCACAGCTTAACGACAAAACACGGGCTACGTAGATTTATGTCACCCTGTATTCCCTTTTAATCTCATTAATAAACACTCATGTCAGCGAGTTAAATACTGTGTGATCTTCTTTTAAAATGTTCAACTGGTATTAATTCACACCGCATTTGTTTTTGCGATTCATTCCCAGCCACAACCTCTCATTCCACTCCTCAAGGGTCCATGTCCCACCGATCATCATAGACACGTTTCCATGGAGACCAGTGCATGAGTCACAACCTCGACATGTTCCCGCTCGGCAAAGCTTTCACCGTCTATTCATTGAATAATTGAATCTGATGATGACATCTTGATACATCAAGTCATTCTTTTGTGTCGCTGCTAATGGGGCTAAGTTCAGTCAGTTCTGCAGAAACTAGGTTATGTTACATGAATCACTCAGCCCCCACCCTTTATTATATATCTATATATTTTTTACACTGGCTATAGAGGAGGCGATAATAGTTGGGGGATGGGCATGAGTGCTGCCTCTTGCTTTGTCAGGATGCAATAATGCTGTCTAATGGCCCTCCATTTAGCCAGACAACGAGCACAGCATTGCGAACGTCACTCAAACATATTCTCCCAACACTGACCTCAATAATCCATATAAGGTCAGAGACATATCGTATATATAAATATATTCATTCATTCATCCATCTTCCGAACCGCTTTATCCTCACTAAGGAAGGTATTTAGTGAAAATACACAAGACAAATGGAAATTTTCAAACTGATTTTCTGCCAAAATTAAAAGAGCAAACATATTTTGCAAAAAAAATAAATAAATAAAAAATAAAAATAAAAAAAGGACATGAAGTAGGCACACTTTATTTGCTATAGTGGGCCACATAAAATTATCTGGTGGACCACGTCTGGGCCTTGGGTCTCGAGTTTGACACCCGTGATCTAAAGTGTCCATAGGTCTCTGAATGTGAGTGTGAGTGGTTGTTTGTCTTTCTGTGTCCTGCAATTGCCTGACAACCAGGCCCGAGCGTATTCTGCCTATCACACTAAAGTCACCTGGGATCTGCTCCATCCACCTTGTCACCGCATCGAAGACAAGTGCAATAGAAAATGGAGGTATGGCCTTTCAAAAAATATGGTAATGCTTTTGGAATTATATGATGTGGGGGGAGTATAAGGTGTTCAAACAGGAAATATCAGGCATCTGATTTTTACACATATTTAAATGTGTTCTATTTTTCAAAGCCATTGTTGGCTTGAAAAAAAGGGGGAAAAAAGCACATTTCCATTGTTGAGTTTAAACGCTGGATTAGACCCCTGGAAAATGTCTGTGTGTGTGGGGGGGGGCGTGGGGGGGAAGTCAAGAATGTTATTTTTCTGTGGTCACAGTGCTCTCTAGTGGCGTAATACTGCACTGTTGCTATTTAAGTATCCCAATCCACGTGTGTGGTATTTTCAAGTCTTCCTCTAAAGCAGGGGTCACCAACGTGGTGCCTGTGGGCAATGTAGACCCCAAGGACCACACCACTAGCTCACAGGTCTGTTCTAAAAACGCTTGCATCATGTTTCTGGGAACCAAAATCATCAAGCCTGATATTACTTCCCATTTGTCTTCATGATCTGCCTAAGCATAGATTGTGCAGTGACTAGCACGTGGCACTAGTGGTAAACATGTCTGCCTCAGAGTTCCAGTTCCAGGTTTGAATCCCTGATGAGGTCATCCTATGTGGAGTTTGCCTTGGATCCCCTGGTTCCCTTCTATATTCCAAAAGCATGCATGTTTGGTTCACTGAAGACACGAAATTGTCCATAGGTGTAAATGTGAGTGTGAACCACTAGGGCCACCATGCTGCTAATAATATCATATATAATACATGCCAAAACATTTGACTCGATGACAACCACTGAGGGATAGTGAACTGCCACGAGACCGTCACTGTGTCAACTGAAGGCACAATTGTAGCTTTAACACCAAAGCACGGATGTTTTCCTTTGTATGTGAAAACCAGCGAATGACCACACGGTTTCGCAACGCCTCATTGTTATGCTACGTGGAAAAAGAAGGAAAGAAAATCCATATAGACCATGACTGGATTTCTTCCATGACAAGTGTATTTTTCCAGAAAAAAAAAAGGTGAATGGACAAAAGAGCAGCTGCCCGGGCAGACAGCCTATCTAAAGCCACGAAAAGGAGACACAATATTTGGATAATTCCGGGACACATCCCGACACTCACGGTTCACCTGAAAGGATTGCAGAGCACAGCTTCAGAAATATGAATGAGCTAAAGAGGGAAAGCAAATGGACTAAATCAGCAGTTATGTGTTTATAATGGAGCTCTATTTGCCAGTCTGACGCTTGCTCAATGATGTGATTCCCTCCGGTGAAGCCATGTTATAAATAATAAGAAGGGATAGGATGGCTTCCGCACTTGCACCATTTATACAGACAAATTTCTGAGGCGAAACCAAATCTTGTCCAGGAAACTGCTCGGCCTCTGATTTGTTCTGAGTTGAAATTCTTCCCATAGAAATAAAAAAGAAAAGAAAATACAGTCAAAAAACACCTGCAAATTAGTATAAAACGGTATAACTTCTTTATTTCTCTACATTCTCCTTGACCCTTTGGTGTCACCACACTACTCAGAGAACGCCGTTCTCTGACTGGCTGATGAGTTTAAGTTAAAAATATCCACCAATTACTCGGGCAGGCCAAACATTCCAAGATGTCAACAGGTCAAAATTACTGTGATGTTTTAAATGCTGATACTTGCAGCAACAGTTGCGTTGCAGACTCCGCATTCTGTTTTTTTTTTTTTTGCATTGTCAATAAAGTTGAAAGTGTGTCCAGATCTAACTCCTTTTCCTGCTGTCCCTCATTTTCTACACTATTCCTTACCCGCATTGTCTGTCCTCTCCCGTGTGATCTCACTGCCCTTTGGCTCCATGCACTCAGCGACCAAGCGAGTAAGTGACAATTAGTCTCTGACAATTAGTAATTGCCAGTCATGTATGGGGAGCTTTCAAGTGATGAGAACGGCTCCCAATACACATCACTGCTTTTGCAATTCTATGTGGATTGATGAGGTACAAAATACACTTGAAAACTGCGATGTGAAACTGCAATTTGGAGTTTTGAGGTATGTGTATAGATAGATGGATAGATGGATAGATGGATGGATGGGTGGCCAAATCCTGCTTTGTAAAGCCAAAGAGGAGTTTTGATGGATCGATGTTTGGCTAAATCCTAATTTGTAAGGCCAAAGTGGAGTTTTAGCTGTAACTATTTTCTGATTTGACATCGAGTGGAATAACCAGTGAATCTAAACTACTAAGACTTGCATGTGACTTTTCCCAACTTGGCTGGCGATAAAAGCTCCATGAGTGCAAACTTGTATAGTTGAAATCTTCCGCCGCTGCAGATGTTATCTACAGCATCAATGGCATAAATGGATCTTTTTAATTTAGTGTCGACGGCTGATTGGCCTCGAGCGTCTTCCTCACAATTACTATCACTCGCAAGATTGGAAGCCAAAAGCCTCTTTAGACGTAATCATCTGGATGGTATCAAGTGCATTGGCCCACCACCGCTGTGGAAGTCTTTGAAGTTGTGTGCAAGCAAGCGTTGGCCTGTTGTGTCGCTCCTAGTGCATGATGGGAGATTAGATACGCGTGTGTAGTCAAATTGCACATGCTCAAATACAGGCACTGTATTATTTTATGAAGGTCATTTTCTCTTTGTTTGGCTGGCGTATGACCGATTATGGCTTCGTCCTTGAATTTCATGAGGTGATATCGACAGAAAAAAATGTGCCATTTACACAGATATATCGTTCCCTTTTGATTGACACTGACACTGCCAGTGAGGTATTAATTTCACAATATAGCCATTATTGAGGTTGTGCACTGGCATAGAACTGCATGGCGCCATTCTAAGATGTATGCCCCACACGTGTCTAGAAGGTAACCAAAATTTTAAAGTATGTCTCTCTCTCTCTCTCTCTCTCTCTCTCTCTCTCTCTCGCTCTATGCCTCCACCCATCCATCTATTTACATATCGACCTCTTTATCAGTCCATAATCTATGCATCCGTCAACACATTTATGCATCTACTCTCTTCATCCATCCATCCATAAGTACAAAATTATATATAAAAACAAATGGACCTTAACCCTGGAGAACCCAAGAACCCCTTTCTTCTTTAGAAAATGATGAATTTTACATTAAATGACTGCTATATGTTCACTGAACACCAAAATATGTTTTTTCAAATATTTAATGCTTTAATCCTGATTGAGGATTAGGGCCAAATTTGACCCTTTGGGATTTAAGGGTAGCATTTGAGTAGCAGAATTTATAGGGGCCAAATTTGACCCCGTGGGTTCTCCAGGGTTAATTAATTTCTTTGACTATAACGTACATAAGCAAATGAATTGTAGCAATTGTCCCCCACCATGCTCCTCGTTAGGAATCTGTCAGGCATCTTCCAAGAGTGATTAGCGTTGCTGTGTTTTAGTTATATAGAGGTTAACTTGCTATACTTGTGAGACAGTTTCTGTTCAAATGTTACATACAGGTACAACATGATCTGCACACTTAATAAATTGGTTTGAGCCTGGAACAAATGAATTCACTTAGCATTAGTTTGTTACGGAAATGTTTACAGAAGCTTGGACTGGGTTTGGCTTTTGTACTTGTGTTATAATGTTGTCAACTTTATGGAACATCAGCCCTGCTCAGGTCAGGCCCGTGGAGCCATGGCGTGAAGGGTCTGGACCAGGAGGACCGCACACAGACAGCATGTTTCCTTCAGCGGGCGCTATAAGCCCCCCTGAGCACACATGGCTGTAATAAGGCAACACATTAAGCCATTATGCTGCTTTTAAGGTACGCACACACATCCGTGTTTAAATTGTTAAGAGTAGCGAGGGATCCCTCGCTCTCCAAAGTTCGACTGTTTGTCTGGGACCACCTGGGAAACTAACACGGATGTCTCAGGATGGGCATACACCTGTGTTCAGAGTAGGAGTAGTGTTTTAAAAACCTGAGCAAAATTATTATTTCTTTGTATTTGCTACATGCAAATGCATTCACAACACAGTATATTCTAACCATTCATTTGACATCCATCCATCCATCCATTTTCGTATCCGTTTATCCTAACGAGGGTTAGGGGTGTGCTGGAGCCCATCCCGGCTATCTTGAGACAGTTGGTGGGGTACACCCTGAACCTGTTGCCCGTCAATCGCAAGGCACATATAGACAAAAACGGTCACAATCACACCTTGGAATAATCAAGAGTGTTCCATTAACCTGCCATGTATGTTTTTGGAACGTTGGAGGAAACCGGAGTACCCGGAGGAAACCCACGCAGGCATGGGGAGAACATGCAAAGTCCACACAGGAAGGCCGGAGCCGGAATCGAACCCTGCACCTCTGCACTGTGAGGCGGACGTGCTAACCATTCGTGCACCGTGCTTGCATCCATTTGGCAAAATATGCATATTCAAACTCTTTGTATTTTTAAGAATTCAGAATAATATGAGGCAATGGTCTAGATTAAACATATCATATATTCCATCTTAATAAGAAAAAAAAAGTGACTCAACAATTCAGCTGTTAAAAAAAAAAATCTGGCTCCACTCAAAGAAGTTGTTGTTGTTGTGTGTATTCAGTTTTATTTCATCAAGTGGTTGCACAAAATCAAACCATCTGGATCCAGATAAAATTTTTAAAGTGCACTCTTGGTCGACTTGTAGCCTTGTTTAAAATACAATACAACACATCGTTATTTATATAACGCTTTCACAAGAAACTGCAGCTGTAACAAATCGTTTTCGAGAACATTTAACATAAAATTACAACAATGCAACAAAACACATCACATAAAATATTGACAATAAATATCCCAAAATGGGGAGAAAAGCTGCCCGGCACAGATGTGTGAAAAACCAACACATACTTGTCTTTTTTCTTCTCTTCATTGTTTGGAAAGCCCATTACAGCCTCAGTAGAGAAGCAAAAACTAGACTCGGTGACGTCCAATAGTTGTTGAACCACACAGATATTCGTGGTGCAAAAACAAAAAAAGAAAACGGGTACTCAAAAGATCTAGGTAGTGTGTCCTTTCTGACTAGGTGAGGTACCTCAGTACATTTTTAGTATCAGTACAACGGGCAATTCTCATGATTAGTATGTCCGCCTCACAGTTATTTATTTACAACATGTACTTGTGGAAGCCATTTCAGAGAACAGCTTCACATCTGTGTTGCATGGAGTCAGCCATCTTGGTTCTCGCACGAACAAATCGAGGTGGGGAACGGCGATTAATGCCAACATGTAATGACGGGGTGCGTTTCACCTATAAAAGCTCATTACGACGACAGTGGAATAACACGGCTTGCTCGGAGGAAGTTCTCCTTCGACTGACAAAAGCAAGAGTGTGTCGTAAACTTGTTAAATCAACACCCCCTTCCATCGGGCTCTGATAAATTAGCTGGCATTTTTTTTCTGAGCTTTTCCAACACACTCTCTCCATACCGTAGGCGATGAAACTCTGCCAGGATTTGGAAGTCCATCGTGAGGAATTTTAATCGGTTTTTTTTTTAATAGTTTTCCATGCGCCATTGGAAAACACATAAAGAGACAGGAGGAGGAAGAGAGGGCTTCCCTGGGATGTTGGGGGAAAAAAGGCAGGCCATGGTGGGAAAACTGTGAGCTCTTCTTTTGGTGTGTTGCGAGTCGTCAATAGATGGCAGTAGGTCTCACCTGTTGGCCATTGTGGATTTATGCAGGCAGCAGTGGGGAAAGTGGGAAAAAGAAGAAAATAATGCCCGTCTTACTGTTGTTTGTTTCAGCAGGCAAAGTCTTGGCATTAAATTGTCATTTTAACGTCTCTCACAAACCTGATCGAAACTGTTCGAGAGCAGCAGTGATCGTTCCAGAGAACTAATGCTGCAATATCATCATTCACCAATACAGTAGTAGGCAGTTTGGTGTAAAATTATTACGTTTTTAGCAATAAAACGTTTTGATTGTAAAATAGTGACTATATTATTTTAATATGGCTATACTTTATTCCTGTAAAATACCTTCGTTTTTTAAAAAATAGATATTACAATGTTCATATCATTTATCATTCTTTTCACTACCCCAACAAATTAATTTATTTTACACTTTTTATCACATGACCTTTGCACGTAATTTTACTTTATTGCCATATTACAATTTATTTGGCATGTTACTGCTACTAAAATGAAGACTTCTAATAACATTGGTTATTTTTTTAAAATCATGTTTGTAAACTTCTCTAAAATAATTTTTGCGCCGATTCCAAATCTGCCCTTATTTTATTTTTCTAGGACATCAGTTTTTCATCATAATGATGACAATTTAGTTCCCTTTAGTTCACGTTTTAAAGAAGATATACCATTTTACACTTATCAATACAGACAACCATTCCCTTCAACGATATTCATTTTTGCATCAATCAAAAAATCACATTTTCAATTCAATATGCTGTCAGGATTACGATCAGTGTTTATTTTAACAAGTCTGAGAACATATTTTGTAAATAGTTAAAATGGCAAGAGGACAAAAAGGGACCGATAGGCAAGTACAGTATACATAACATGGGATAAAAGATTTTACACATAACAATGCATGTTTATCCAACGTCCTTAAGACAGCTAACACTGCACTTATTGTTTATTTAGAAACTTATTCACACCACTTCTAGTTCATTGCTTAGCCGACTGATGCTAACGTTAAGGCAGCGATGATAATCGTAGGATGTTTTATATTGTTGCCTTTACAATAACACTTTGAATACGTTATGCCCCTTAAACATATTTTAATAGTGTAACGGACGGACTGTCATGTAGTGCGTGATGGTAGAGGACCAAAAAAAAGCAGGGAAGCAGGATGTACTGAACAAAGTATACTAATAAATACACTAAATCACCAGCACAAACAAAGTCCTGAAAACCCGAATCACTCAAAGTAACAAACAAACAAAAATGCATCACAGTAGCACAACCAAAGCCCTGAAAACCAAGGTAACAAACAAACAAAAAGCCATAAAAGAAGCACAAAACTATGAAAAACAAAACATGACAGCAACAAAAACAAAGCAAAAATGACAGTAACACAATGATCCAAGTGGTCAGGCGTGGCTGTCTTTTTAACAAAAAAGAGCTAATGACATGATAACCAACAGGTGTGAGAAGCCCTCCAATGCCACCTGTTGGTCACGAACGGAAAAGAACCATGACAGTAAACTATGAAACAAAACCTAATCTAAATGAAAACAGAATCATGACAGTACCCCCTCCCTCAAGAGACGGATCCCAGATGTAAAAAAAAAGTCTGCCAGCGGTGGCCGCTGGGTGTGCAGCGCCGGAACAGGAAAGGGTGACAGCTGCAAGCCGTGTGCCGCCGGAACAAAGATAGGTAGGTAGGTGACTTCTGCAGGAGAGCACCGCTGGCGCCAGGTGGTTACAGGATCAGGCATCTGGTCATGTGGGGTTGATTTTTGGTCAGATCGTTCCGTCGTGTAGTGCGTGACGGTAGAGGACCAAAAAAAAAAAAAAAACAAGGAGGCAGGAGAAGCAGGGTGTACTGAACAAAATCTATTAACAATCATTATCGGAGTCATGACATGGACGAATTTTATTGATATCAAAACAGATCCGTGGAGCTTAAGAATTAATGGACGGGTTTGTGTCAGCAGCCTGAACATTGTAATCATACAGTTTGCCCCACCGGGAATTTGACAGGCTTGGCATATTCACCAAAACCAGTCCTGAGTCCAGGCACGTACTGTACACTGGAACTGCAAATAAATCTCTTACAAATACATTCGCAACAAACACGTTAGTTTTTTTTTAACCGTAAAAAAATAGGTGTTTTCAGTGAAAAAAAAAGAGAAAACCTGAGAATACGTGAATCCGATCCTGCGATCCACTGCACAATCAGCAATCCACCTGCCCCACGCTCCTCGTGCTTGTCAATCATCACTTGTCCCACCAATCACGAGACGAGCCTGCCCGTGACCCCGCCTCCTCTCTCCTTCCCCCTCCCCACTCCTCCCCAGCGTGTAAATTGAAGTTTCTCTTCTTAGTTTCCCGACTCGCAGCCTTGCGCGTCAGTTCAGCGCGAACCGCGGAGGGATTAAAAACAAGCACAGTGAGTGGAGAGCAGCGGAGCAGCGAGCACCATCAACCACCACCACCACCACCATGTTCCCCGGGAGGCTGCGGGTATGCGCGGCCCTGTGCGTGTGGATTACGGCGCTGGCGAGCACGCGGAGCGGCGGCGTGGGCGCGAGGAGGCAGGACGACTCGTTTACGGCGGCGGCGGCGGCATCCAGCGTGTACCGAGCCCGGTGCGCGTCGCGATGCCTCAGCCTGCACATCACGCGCATCTCCGCCTTCTTCAAGCACTCGCAGGTACTCAACTCGCTGGTGTCTTTTGTGCGGCAAGTCCATGCACACCAAGTGTAGAACGCATGGGGACACTTGCAAAGTTGAATTAAAGAATGCAGGTTGTCTGATTGCTGCAAACCCCACGAATTCTTGTTTGAAGCCACCACACGACTCTAAACAGCTTATTTCGGTCAATTAAACGCAAACAATTAAAATCACTTTTCTTTAATTTATGGAAACAACTTTGGATGATGCTTCTCAATGAACATCAGCAACATACCCATAACTAGACATCAGGACTTCTAAAAATTCTCACTTTCCAGTTATCGAGCTGGAGTGTGTCCCAGCTGACTGAGTAGGGGCGGGGTACACCCACGACTGGTGGCCAGCCCATCGAAGGGCACATTTTTCTTTGAATTTCTCAAAAGTTTTTTCACTCAAGACCCTCTTTGCCACCGAAAAAAGTCCATCTTCAGAAGGTAGATCATGCATGGGCATATTTTGCGACTTGCAATTTTTGTCTGTACTTTTATTTGATTTATGCGATACAAAGACATTAATGTACTCTTTTTTTTTACATGCTTTTCCTTGGACAATGTGTTAAGGTGGCAAGTATTACGACTTATCAATCAGGGGTTCTCAAACCTTTTCTGCCAGTAAAAATTCGTTACATTTTGAATAACGGTAACATTTTCAGACAGACACATTAGTTGGACAGCGACTCCATACTAAAGCCGCTAGTATTAATACTTATGAGTCTGAGTTTCTGAAATTTCACATTTCTTCCCAATCTTCTCAAGCTTTTCCATTTAAGACCGAGATCTACAAATGAGAAAACTTCAAACTTAGACCATGCATTGTCATAATATCGACATATTGAATGGACTTTTGTTTGATTTTTGGCAACAAAATTTGGCGATACGTGCTTTTCAATGGACTGGGACGGTATGCAAAGGTTACAGAATCCGGTTTTACTTACCCTCCCCAATTTATCTCTTAATTTTCCCAAACATCTGCTCGAGACCGTGTCTAGAAATGAAAAAAACCCCAAACTTGCACTCTAAAAACAGTGAACCAACCTGCTACTTGGGCCAATTTGACCCAATGTTTAACATTGTTTGTACAAAAAGACCAATTTATTTAGGTTGTTTTGGACAAAATTACCACATTTTAAACTAAAATTGCATCCAATTGACCCAAGTAGTGCATCTGTCCCTTTTTGATCCAAATTGGGTTATTTTTGACCTAACCGGTTGAATGCATCGCCTTTATCATCGACATACAAATACTGCACTCACTTTTTTGCTGAAGTGCCAAATATGAATCATAGTTTCTCAAATGTCAATTTTCACCAATTTTGTTTTAATATTCTTACACATTTTCACTCAAAACCCAATTTCCAATTGCGAAAAACCCCAAAATTGGGAAAATATATCTTGCGTTGTCATAATATTGCCATATATTGTCCATTAATGAGTGGTAACCCACACCCAAGACCACCATACATGAGGAACGTGAACGAGGAAGCCTTTTTGCCATGAACTTATGTATCCACTTGATGATGATCCTAACTGGCGACGCATGTCGGGGGTGGGGGGGGGGGGAGAGCCCAAATTTGGGCAGGGCTGCTTGAAAACAGCGGTGATGCCGTTCAGGCGCAATCCAGTGGATGCTTGTCTTGTTTTATTTCTATCAACACAAGTGGGGGAAAAAGACTCTGAAGCAACTTCAAGTAAGTTCACGCCAACACCTCCAATAAAATGATGTGAAATGGAACCCCCCCACCACCCACGCCCATTTTGTATATTCATAGGGGGATGCTGTCACTAGTCTGCGGCTCCCGCACAGGGACGCCGGCGTAAAGTAGCTGCATTCTGCGCATGAGTCAGCGTGTGGTGTCACAAGTTGTTTTTCACACTCCGGCGGAATCACTGTTCTCTCCGGGGACGGCGGAGAAAAGAAGCGGCCCGCTGATCCTTCAGCTTTCTGTCAACTTCGCCTCTTCTTGATGCTCATCGCATTTGCATTTGCAAAGGCCCGCGTCGAAGCCGAGCCATTGTCTGGAAAGCGTTGCTCGGACCTGGGCAGATTTGTAATGAGGCCTAATTAATCAAGAGGTCAAGGCTTTTGTCTCGGTGTCACTTTGAAAAAGCTAATTGGACAAGTGGCAGTGGTTCTAAAATGCGGGATAATATACACGTTGAGTGAAGGAGTCGCTTGAGTAATGAGGAGAGAGAGAAAAACAAGCGGTGATGCACATCCAGAGGACACTGTGTTTCTTATTAAAGCGCAACTTGGCGAGAAATGTTGAGAATTTGTTGGTGAGGTTGTCCAAGTTATTTTTTTAATGACTGCTTTGGGTTTGCAAAGTTACGACATTGAATCAGCCACCAGCTGGCTCAACGCTACGACGGCTGATGGAAGAGCTTCCCCCTCGTGCGCTGCAAATATTCGACAGTTGAACCTCTCGGGTCGCACGCCTATCATTCCGGGACGCAGGTCCACTTCCGATTTGGAAATAATTGAAAAGTTCTGTTCCTAGGTCAATCTGTCGCCACCATAAGTGATTTGTGAGCGACCTGATCGATGAGGTTTGGACGATTTTTTTTTTTTTCAGCTCAACTTTCACAGCAAGCGGCAGTCTGGCAGATGTTCAACAATTCTTCTTCTTCAAAAAAAGAGACTTCAAGTGGTTTGTTTGTCTTTGCCTTCGTTTAGCCAACACAATGCAAAACACCACAGATGGTGTCTATGCTTACGAAACTAGCATCGATGTCATCGTGTTTTAACCCTTTCAGTAACTAAGATTGGAACACAAACAGAACGCAAACTGTCGTCAAAGCAACGTACTGTGAGTGCGATACGCCGAGTTCTTGTGTGGTTTGATCCATGACCACCACACCTTTTACTGCAATGTTTTGTGAGATTTTAGAATCCAGACTTCCATTGCACATTAGTGCATTTTCGGATAAGCAAAGCAGCGCGAGCACCTCTAAAAATAGAAGGCCCAGTGTTGATAATATGCAACTGTCTAATGCGCACTCCTTTCATGTGGAGATGGTGTGTGAGTGCGTATTGGGTGTTGTTCAGGGTCTGGTCAGCTGCGAAAACACATGGCACTTGCTCCCCCCTTGCCCTCTACCCCGCAATAAACGCAAGCAAATGTAGCTGCGCGGAGGGCTGTCTTTCTTGCAGGGAGGTCACCTTCCTGCTAAATGCTGGCGCCTGATTTGCACTAAGCGTGCTAAGCTACCGTGCAGCGTTGCTGCAAGCGTTGTCGCAAACTGCGGGTGGATCCGCTTCCCAACGGCACGGGATCTCATTACGCTAACAGGCGCGCAAGCAGCTCATACCACCGCTCTAATGGCTAAGGTCTTAATTTGGGGGGGGAGGGGGTCACTTGATGCGTGACGCGGACACCTTACATTTTAATGGAAGTGAAGAAGTCTGCTTTGTGCCGTTTACCTTCATTGCTAAATTAAACACATAAATCTTTTATCGGGCTATTTTTGAAAATGTTTTTCCTCACTTCTCTCTCACCTTTACATCAAAGTTGGGCTAATAACCACCCCCACACCGAATTTCTCTGCTCGGCTCCTAGATCTGGGATTGTCAAATGTTGCACAGAAACACAATCATGTCTAAGCCAAAGGTCATTTAATTCTAATAATAATAACAATAATACATCTTCGGGTTGTAGAGTGCCTTTCATGCAAAGCAGAGCTTGCACCCCAAAACCAAGACCCAAAATGGCGGAGGCCCTTTATGCAGAAACCTGGGAATGGTTTTCAATTGCGAACAAAAAAAAAAAAGCACAATCCATCTCTTTTAATGTCACTTTTAATCTATAGAACCTGTCGCACGTTCTGCTTTAGCTGAATGAGATATTTCACAAGTCATTTAAAGATCTGTTTCTCATTCTCTGAATCATCTTCACTGGATTGGATTGACATTTGGAGGATTTAGCACTTGCAGATGTCAGTGAGGAACCTTTTTTTTTTTTTCCCTAATGTGGGAAGCTCTGAATTTTTGTTTTAAATTTCAGAAAGAAGTTTCGAGTATGCTTCGTCCATCGCTTGCCAGCGTTGTAGACGAGCTAATGATGTCATAGCGGTCGCCAGAAGCAGATTTATTGACACGTCGCTCCACATTTGGGGAGTTTGTCACCCCCAGTTTAATTGACAGTGGGGCAACACCCATGCATTCTATAAATATTAGTCAAATGGAAGGGAGCGAGCTGGGAGGCATGCACTAAGTGGGCTTTCTGAACACTCAGTCTTGTCGTGGATTATTTATGTGAAAAGCAAAAACAACAAAAAAACAAGGAGTGCCCAGTCGAGCTCTTGTTAAAGCCATAAAAATCTGACATATTCAATTGAATGTTTTATTTCTTGAAGTGAAAGAAATTAAAACCTATCGGAAAGAAAGATTAGCCCTTGTTTGCGTCTTTCACATAGAATTGGTCTCAGTGGAAATCGGACCTCCACCAGGACTCGTCTTCATGGCTGAAGACGGTGGATGAATGGGGCTCTATGTGGCTAAGCCCCCCCCCCCCCACCTCCCTGTAAGTGCTTTTGAAGCACGGCACTTGCCCCCGTAAATCTGAGTCACACTTAAACGCTGCACAGTGATGCCTCATTATCACTGGAGACAAAATCAACTTCTAGTTAGTATTCGTTGTCCAAAATGTTGCACTCTACACCTTCATAGACGTCAATCATCTGCTTATTGATGTTGCATCGTCAATCATTCTTTATTGAGAGATGACCGAAATCTTCAAAGTGTAGTACTGGGAGGACGATCTGTGCTGAAATATAAGGTGTGTTGGATTTCCCACACCCTTCAAAATGGTTTCATGGAAATGTGAATTTGCTTTTGCCTCCTCCTGCAAAAAAAACACAAAAAACACATAACAGAGTGTACATAACAAACGTTGTGGCTGATTATTTTCTGGATCCGTATTGTGGATCCCAGTTTAGATTTGTTAACATGGAAAAACAAAAAGAAATTTCAATAACATTTGGTCTGCGGCTAGTTAGTTTGGTGGATCACAGGACGAACTGATTAACTGTGTGAAACTGGGACTTTTTTTTTTTCTTCTCAATAAATTGCCAGCAGATTTCAATGGATGTTTTGGGACTCAAGGACAAATCCTCCGATCACCGTGGATCATTGTCTTTAACACGGACGTTTCTGAAACTCATTTGTTACGTACTGCAGCTTCTTTGATTTGATTCAAGGACAAACTAATTAAATTTCGACTGTGTTCTGTTTGCACGATGTGGATTTTGTTCTTGGGAACATATTTGACTGAAATTTGGTCTGAAGCTTCCTTGGTATGATTCAAGGACAAAATGCTTAAAATGAGTGGATCTGGATTATTTTGAAGAACTTGCTGATTACTCTGACATTGAGACCCCAGATGATGCGATTTCGTTCTGATTGGGCTCTCGGTCAACAATGCGGATCCGTGTAATGTGCTTCCATGCGGATGTTTCTGGAAGAAAAACGTGAATGGCTTTTAATGAGATTTGTAATGAAGCTTCTTTGGGTGTGATTTACGGACAAACTATTGACGGTCTTGTCGATCTGCGGTAAAGATCAGGAAGAGAAGCCATGGATGTTACGAAAAATTGTGCAAGGCTTCCCATGAAAATTGCTCTGCAGCTTTGAGAGCCAAGGATGTGGATTTTTTTTGTTATGTTTAGTTGATTTTTTTTCCAACATGTAAAATGTCAGCCGCAGTGTATGAATCAAGAACAAGTGATCCATTGTGACAATTGCGATCTTTTAGTTTTAATTTATCGTGGTCTTTATCAGAATTTGTGAATGTATTTGATTGAAATGTGATCTGTAAACTTGATTGGAGCCAAGGACACAAGGGTGAATCGATTACTTTTGATGATATTCTAAGGATCTTTTTTTTTTTTTTTTCTCAAAATGAACGAAATGATTTCAGCTAAATATGGTTTGTAGCTTTGGTAAGACCAAAGAAACAATTGGTCAAGATAAGACAGAAGGAAGCTTTCTCAAATAATTCAAGAGGTCTACTGCTGGGTAATATGTAGACGGCCCTCCAAGTGCGGCGAAGCCCCACAAATCCGAAATGTTTAGGGCCACCTTTATTTAGGTGCAGCATATGTGCCCTTACGTGTGTTATTTTGGTTTTGCCTGAGGACCACCTGTAATGGACACATTGGACACCACTCCCCTCCCCTTTCAAGTCCTTTTCTCCGTCTACTTCCTGCAAAGAATCTCAAGTCTAACACCTACAGACAGAAATGCCATTCAAATCACGGCCCTCCAATGCAAAATGAGAGTCACACAATCCAAACCAACAGCCCGCAGGGAACAAAAGCCAACCGCTCCTCGAAAGGTAGAACCTGGAGATGAAAGAGGTTTTGTCCATGTTCCTCAGTTGTCTAGACAATACAACACGCCCCTGGCCACCTGCTCTGACTTCTCAGCTGACAAGCGCCGCCGTGTACCTCTGTGATAAATTTCCTGTTTACACGAGTCCGCCAGCGCCAGAAACAACGCGCCGGGCTTCTCTGCCGCCTGGGTCTCCTTTTCCTTGACCCCCCCCAACAAATCACACTTGGAGGATATCTGGAAAACATTCATTGGTTGGGGTCCTTGACAGTCGCCACGGCTGCGTAATGTTCATACTGTGGAGGAATGTCATGGTGAGTCAGGGCGATGAAGTCCTGACCTATAATTATTCCTCGTCGGTCACTGACATGGTGGGGTCAGGCCCTGGACAGCTGGGGCAACATCCTGCCGAGATTCCCTGCTTTGGGGATGCTGTCACAAAACCAAATTAGATCCTCGATGGATCCGTGAATGTGGTGGCCCTGTAAATGTTTTATTGATGGACAAGGGAAGTCACCAGAGGAAAAAAACCCAAAACAAAACATTTTGGAAGTGGGGGTAGAGTCATGACAGTCTTAATAAATTACCACCGCAGGTGTTTGCTTTCAGTCTACAAGTCAAGGTCTTATTTACAGGTTGGCACTAACAGCAGATTGAGACCGGTTGTATTGATCATTCCTCGTAAGCACCACAGTGATTTAATCATCCCCTACCAAAACGGAATGATGCACTGGCAAGGAATAATTCACTTTTTAATCAACGCTTGGCCAAACAGAATGTTCTATTACGCACAACAGGACTGGGAAGCAGCTGATGCATGCCCCGGGCCAAGCTGGTGCTCATTTTTACCCCATGAAAGGAAGATTCCTCATTTCCTCGCCGCTTTCATGCATACATTTTTCATTCTTATCTGCACTTTTTTTTTTTTTTTTGGGAGTGAAAAAGATTCTCTGGAGACGTGATCGTGCAATCACAAATTCCTTTGAAGACGTTTGACCAGTACCCTTGACTTTAAAAGCTCAGCACTTACTGGAACTGGATGTCAAATTAAAGCCCTTTAATGATAAATTCCCTCCAAAGGTCTCATGGGATTTTTTTTTTTCCTTCTGGATTACATTGTGGGAAACGGCTTTGAACTTGACATTGAACTTGAGCAGACTTTATGCCTGCCGACCCCCTCAAGTCTGGCTGAATCCCACAACCTCGCAGCATCCACAAGTGAACCTCCGATCCAGGCTATTAACTGGCATGAAAGTCCTTTATGACTTCAATCCAAAATTTTTCATTACGTTTTTTTTTTTTATGGCCTATTCCTGTGCTGTATCAAATAAGACGGAGATAAGGCTGTGGGGTTTTAACTGACTGAATTTAATTTGAACAATAGATCAGATGACCTCGTGCTACTTGGCAAGAGAATTATTGCCTCACTTTGCCTGGACTTGCGGATATTATCAAACCATCGCATGAGATCAAAAACTAATATGTCTGAAAAGCGTATAATGACGTGTCAACATACTGATTTAGGGCTGTTACCTGGAGGCACAAAAGTAAGCCCCACTAATAGAACGCAAGGTGGTGAACGTAACCAGCCCTTGTGCAATCAAGATTGCTGCGAAATGCGAATGTGGTATTTCAAACTAAGGAGCCCCCCTGTACTGTATTTAGCTCCATTCATCAAATATATCAAAAAGTTGACTTGCTGAGCATAGGTGTCAAACTCTGGTCCTCGAGGACCACTATCCTATATGTTATGTTTCTCTGCTCCAACACAGCCGTTCAAACGGCAGTGTGATAACGCTCCTGATCACTTGAATCAGGTGTGTTGGATGTGGGAAACATCTCACACATGCAGGATAGTTGCCTCCCCCATCTTTTTTCATGTTGAAACATTTTTGAAAAAGCTCCAGGAAGCCACTAGGGCGGCGATAAGAGCTGCATGCGGCTCCAGAGCCGCAGGTTGCCGACCCCCGGGCTAGTCGATATGTGAATGTGAGTGCAAATGATGTTTGTCTGTATGCTGTGATTGGCCAGTGGCTAGTCACCTGGGACTGGCTCGGGCTCATTCGTGACTCATGTGAAAGGCGATAGAAAATGGATGGATGGAAGGATTTAGTTGTATAGAAGTCATTTCATTGCATTTGAAATAGGCTGGTCCTATGCAAAAGTCCAGTGGAGGGTTGAGACGACTCACCTCATTGCAGCAGTAGGTAGCGTAGGACTCTTCTTCCTAACGATGGTGTGGAACTGCAGTGTTTTGGGATTGTGGCTTGCAAATGTAATTTTGGAAACAAAAAAAACCCTCGCGTCTTCTTGTGTGGCATGGCTTTCACGCCATCATGTTTTTTTTCCTCGGATAAAACCTGTGAGTTTGCGGGCACCCGCTGCCGCGAGAATAAAAAAAGAAGACAAAGCACCAACATGAATTCAAGTATTCACGAGCGTGATCTAAAACCCCTGCTGCTCTCAATCTGCTTTGCACTAATATCGATTCAATGTATGCATCTGCAAATCCTCTTACGGCGCCTGTTTACCATCCAGCAAGGCCAAAAACACCCCCCCCTCCCTCCACCTATTGTTTTCATCTCTTTCATGTATTCATCAGCTGACCGCTTCATCTGAAGCCTCTTTCGCACTCGCCACATACGCAACGCAATTAACCTGGCCGAGAGTGACAACATCATTCCTCACGGTGATAGAAGTCAGGAAATGACCCGCTGCTCTCTCACTCAAAGGATATTTACAATGCACAGCACTGGGAGTGAATGATGGGCCCCCACCGTCGCGAGTGCAAGGTGGCACTTCCATTGCAATTAGGGGGAAATGGTCGCTATCTGCAGCCCTCGCAGGCACGCTGACATCAGTTCTCGCCTCAATAGCCTCGGGGATGTCTGTTGAGAGATCAAACGGCTCGTAAGAAGAGCTGAGGTCGCTGCGTTGGGCTGAAACTGACCAGAGGCTCGCCCTGTGGGGAACTGGAGGGCTGACCCCACTTTTCTGCTTGAGTTACACACACTTAAAGCGCCTCATTTGTGTGTGTGTGTGCGTGTGTGCGTTTGTGTGTGTGTGTGTGTGCGTGTGCGCTCGATCACAAAAAGCTCTGGCTTAAAGCGAGGCATGGCTTCAATTAGATGTCATAAGTCTGATTTTTCTCTTCTTTGTAGGGGGAAAAAAATGTAAAAAAGTCCAAATTTTTAAGAAAACTAATAGCTTCTGAAAAAAAATCAATCTTATGAGAATGTATAAATAAAGAAAAACTTTTTTTTTTGGGATACAAAATGCTTTTTGTATTTCCTTGGGTAGTCTCTGGGTGCTATTAAAATTGGTGTGATGAACTGAAACCTTTTTGTGTGATAAATATGCAAAGAACATAGAAATGAGGGAGGGGGCAAATACTATTTCATAGCACTGTATTATCTATCCATTTGTTGATCTACTGACCTAAAAAAATCATGTGACTGCCTCATGTTCAACACATTTTTCTCAACAGGAAAATAGAATATTTCTTGGCCCCGTGCCCGCTGTTCGGGCATCTGCGCCTTAAAGAATGTGTTAATTGTGACAGCAATATTGTGAGCGCATTTTAATCTTTTAATAAGTCCAAGCGGTGTGATGACAGGTGCTACTTTTCTCCACAGAACAACGGATCCTTGGTGTGGTGCCAGAATCATAAGCAGTGCTCCAAGGTAATGTGGTTACACTCCTGTCATGAATGCGATGCATGCATGCCTCATTATCTCGGGGGGGCTGGGGGATAATACAACATAAAGCGAAGGATTCACGCCACGACTAGTTAAGTCACGCCCGCAGGAATCGCTCCCAGACAGTTTCACGCAAAACCAAAAAAATCTTCATCATTCAGACTCGAAATTATTCCTAAGAGTTCATGTTGGGTTTTTCGGATTCTTGTTATTCGGAATGTGGATAAGAATGCATTGTTCTGCCTAGCCCCTCCACACACACACACACACACACACACACACACACACACACAGGCAGCTTTGCTCCGGGTCTATG
>CAAKHF010021586.1:0-29202 GCA_901007745.1 Hippocampus kuda
ATCTCAGTCCAGAAATGTGCAGTGCTGGGAACAGCAAGGATACTGCGCAGAACCCTCAAGCTTCCTGGCCTCTGGTAGAGGACCCGAGCTGAATGAGGGACGGACACCACCCGAGGGGTGAGATGAGGATATATATATGTAAAACATCTATCCATCCATCCATTTTCTGATCTGCTTTATCCTCACAAGGGTCGTGGGGCATGCTGGAGCCTATCTTCAGGCAGTTGGCGGGGACACCCTGAACTGGTTGCCAGCCAATCACACCTAGGGACAATTTAGAGTGTTCAATCAGCCTGCCATGCATGTTTTTGGAATGTGGGAGGAAACCGGAGTGCCCGGAGAAAACCCACGCAGGCCCGGGGAGAACATGCAAACTCCACACAGGGAGGCCGGAGCTGGAATCGAACCTCTGCACTGTGAGGTCGACATGCTAACCACTGGAACACCGGGCCACCCAAAATAAAACATAATTTATAGATACAGATACAGATATAGATTGATAGATAGACAGGCAGGCAGACAGACAGGCAGACACACATCCATCCATCCATCCATCCATCCATCCATCCATGCATGCATTTCCAAGTCGCTTATCCCCACGAGGGTCACGGGCATGCTGGAGCCTTTCCAAACTGTCTTCAGGCAGAAAGCGGGGTACTCACAATCACATCTAAGGACAATTTAGAATGACCAATTAGCCTACCATGCATGTTTTGGGAATATGGGAGGAAACCAGAGTACTCGGTGAAAACCCATGCAAACTCCACACAGGGAGGCCGGGGCCTGGAATCGAAGCCGGGGTGGGGGACACACACACACACACACACACACACACACTTTATTTTATTCCCCCAGCTCGCAGCAAGAAGCCCAATCTGGCTGGTCCTGGTGGGACTCATGAAAGTTTTACTGTACATACCAGCCACACACTAATATGTCCTTATCATCCCTTCAGAGGACCTTGGGGTGTTTTTGCTGTACTACATAACTTTAGCAGATGGGTGGTGGACCACTGGAACAAGTAATAAAAAGTAAAAAAAAAGCATTCAGTATATTAATGTGACCCCAACCTACCTCGAGCACCTGTTAGAATTTGTTCTCATTAAAAGACAGTCCTTTGACATTTGAATCGGCTTTCTTAGCTCCTCTTGTTTCAGAAAGAAAGGTTGAACTCTATGCTTGCACTAGCAGCTAATGCTCGCTGTCTCAGAAGCTTCACAATATATGCAAGTGCATCTTTGTCAACTTCTGACAAAACAAACCATCATCGCCAGCTGACCAGCATCAAAAATACTGAAACACTCACAGTTAACAACCCGCAGGTTTTCACACGTCTTGCAAACCTTAAGCGAAAAATACATTGGGAGTGAGCGAAAGCATATAGGGACAGAAATGATGCATCCTGTGTGACATTAAAAAAATATATAGAAAAAAATGAAACATTGAATGAGCTTGAAAAACAGAAGTAGTCTATCAAAGCTAACCTTTCAGCTTTGACTGTAAATAACTTATTTAGTGCAACCCAAAACTTTTACATTACGTAAATCAATTTCTCAATGTGAAGCAAACCAATCATTTGCTTGGTCTGACATTAAAATTATTATATTTGCCTAATTACTTATTCAACATCCTATTCAGTTGAATCTGGAGGCTTGGATTTGAACCCACAACCTCTGAAATGTGAGGCAAACATGCTAACCAGTCATCATCCAGTATGCCTCCATTTAAGTTAATTGAGTAACAATTGAGTAACAATTCCCCATCGAGATTTGTATTAATTTCATATAAATATTGTCATTTATTGATCCGAGAAAATTATAAGCCAAATTGCTCATATTGTTCTTACCGGTATAATATTTTTTAATGCAGAAGAAAAAGACGAGCAAGAAATGTCAAGAAATTATTTCAACTTCAAAAAATGGCTTGTTCCAACAATCAAAAATGGTTCACATGGAGTAGAAACTTTTGGATTAAATCTAAAGGATTGTTTGGGTTATGTAATAAAGCCAATTCTCTTTTTTTCTTTTTCTTCTTTTTTTTCCAATTTTGGACCAGTGGGAATAAATTGTTTCACCTTGAAAAAAATTAGCTAACATGAGGTTAAAATTTCTGGTTGCGCTAAATAATTTATTTACACATACCAAAGATCAAATGTATTACGTGTGACAAATTATTTACAGATTTTAAAGTACATTCGATGTGTTGTCGTTTTTTTTTTTTAATTGTAAAATGCAAAGTGAGCTGTGTAAATTGTTTATGCAACAACGGTTTAATATGTATTTTAAAATCCTGCCTCATATTAAGGCCTGTTACCATCATCTGGATGAAAGTGACTGCCTAGCATTGCGTAAGAAGAGCACTGCCTGATGAAAATGAATCATTTATTTACAATAAAATCCAATCAGCGCTAATCACCCCCCTATTAAAGCTTGCGCCCTTAAATTAATGTCATGATGTCCGTTCATGTTTGTCGATGTTTTAATTTATAGCTAAGTGGCGAAATGATATTCAATTAGTTAATTAAGTGTGATCCAGCTGCGCGCCATCTCCCCACACCAGGGGGCGTCTCCCTGCGGACCACTGCTTTTTAAGCCTCTTCGTGCTAATTATCACACTGACATTATCAGCCTCTACCTGCCTTCTCTCATTTATCTAAATGTTATGCCACATCGTTTTACAAGACAATGCACGAAAACAGCTTTTCGGGCTATCATGTTAGCGCCAGAAGCATCTGAACAGTAAATTTGTTATGATTTGTCTTACTGACACTAAATCACTTGATTGAAGTGAATTCAAAAGGTGTCACCATAATACAGCATTTGCCGTGTACGAAAAAGATGACATGACAAAAGGTCTTGATTTGGCAGTATGGTTCGAGTCAGTATTGATCTATCCTATCAGTTTAGACACGGATGTGGCTCAGTTGCTAGAGGAGGCTTTTCAATGACCAAAGGGTCGGGTATTAGAAACGTGCCTCGAACTGTCCGTTAAGTGTCCTCGGGCAAGACACTGCACCCTAACTTGCTACCAAAAGGCCTGGCAGCTGCCTACTGGTGCGTGAATGTATGCTTGAAGGGATGAATATAAGCCTCTGTAAAGCGCATTGGACACTGTGATGGTGGAGATAAAAGCACTCATTTAACATTTGTTAGCGTTTGGTGGAACGCAAGAGGAGATGGAAGATGCTTTGTCTCCACTTCATTTACATCTTGGTTATTTTAATTCAAATCCCTTGTGACATAGCCGATTGGAAAATCCCCCTAAAAAGTAAAACTGCGAGTAACCGATCGTGATGGGGTTGAATCAAGCTCGCTTTGGTTCATTTGCTAAATAAATAAATGACGGCGAGATAAAAGCAAAAGGAGGCGGGAGTGAGACAATAATGTTGTTTGCTGTTTTACGGCGTTACAAAGGGATTCTATAGATAACCACAAAGATGCATCCTGTGTGCTGCAATCAAAAAGTCCACCTACGCTCATGCTCTGTAAACACACACACACACACACATGCACACACACACATTCAACATCTTTGTATTTTTAGGCTCCGATATCCCCCTGTTTGGATGATTAAAAACAGAGGGACCTCCGTAGACGGCGCCCATCACGGGGTTTTGGGCAGGCCTTGTCTACCTAAAAATTGACAGCCTAAATGTGATTAAACACTGACCAGGAGGGAGGGGTTTACCGGCCATCCATGGCGAAAGTCATTACCACGGCAATGGGTAATTATAGCTGTCATCTTCTATCCTGCTGGCGCCAATTTGATTGTATTCACTGACAATGATGGACTGACTAACTTAGTTGGTCAACCCCAAACCTCCTCCCGAACTGCCAATCACTAGGGTCCCCTCCCGTTGTCGTCAAACATCCACAAGCCTGTCTGGCATCCCCCTTGGCAGACCACTCGCAGGGTTTATCTTCCCCGCTCTCCTCCACCGTCCCCCTCGAAAGCACGACAACTCAGAAGTGCGAGTGTTATTACAAGGAAGCTCCCGCTGAAGCATTAATTGAAGGGAGTTATGGCAGGACGCAAACAACAGGGGGTGGCCGGCGTCCATTATCACTCCCGCTTTCAACAGGTCTCACGTTTGGTAAACTGCAAATTGCAAAAACTTGCAAGGGCAAAATGTTTGACACAATTTGATCTGCAACCATATGGTGCAGGCAAGAGATGAGACAGGGTGGGTGGCGGCAATGGGGGAAGGGAGGGGTTGTGGGGGGGGGGGCTGATGAGGCAACCAGTAAAACAGAAAAATAAATAAGCATCAGTGAAACAAAGTGTGGCCTGAGTGGGAAAACAAATCAACAAAATCATGCCTATTTCGAGTCATTAATGAGCCCGCAAGAGGATGTGTCAGCCGTTCAGCCCCCCCCACCTGGTCCTGGTGTCCAAGCCCTCGGTAGTGCCCTCACCTCCCGCGACGCTGACAACAGCCATACTGCGGATGCTAAAAAGCCAATTGTGACGTTTGGGAGCCGCGGGACTACAAGTTCACATTGAGACAAACACAACCTTCTCTGCTAGCTTTGTGACACTTGATGTACGTTAGCCATTAAGTCTCTTAATTAGCTGGCCTGGTTGCGGCAAGCCCTTAATCGGACCCATTTTGGCTATTAACCAGCACTGGGGAACAATCAAAACAATTTGCAAAAACTGAACGTAAATGTCGACTCCCGCTCAGTGTAGATCAGTTTTCCAAGCGCATGTTTATCAATGCGTAATTTTTGTGCTTAAAACACAATGAAAACGTGTCTGCTTTTCTGCAGGACTAAAATCAGAGAGACTGTTGAGAGGCTGAATTTGGGGGATTCAAACTTTTCAAAATAGGAATTAAAAATTATTCTCAACCTTTCCATTTCTATCCAATGAGCTTGTTGGCAAAAATTATGTTTTACTTCCTTTTACTTCACTTTTGTGTTTAGTGTTGCCATTGGGCATTTCACGATCAAGCTAATTATGCTTTATGGTCATTGTCTTTTACTTCAAGCAGAGTTATAACAGTTTCGTTATTTAGTTCTCGGGCCACGATGCAGAACAGTTGAATGCGAGACGATAATCATTTGCTTATACTAAGTAAGTTGTCTTCCTTCTCAACAATTGTTCCCTTCCCTCCATTTCTAAAATGATGGCCACGCCATTGAATTAAAAATTCTAAATTCTCCAAAGGTGTGATTGTGATTACGAACGTGAGATTGTCTATATGTGCCCTGTGAATGACTTGCGACCAATCTCGGATGTACCCTCTTCTATCGCCCAAGCTCAGCTGGGACAGGCTTCAGCGCACTTGCAACCCCGATGATAAGAATTGGAATAGAAAATGGAAACTGGATGGAAACTGAGTCAAACTGTTGTTTGTGGGGTAAAACACTGCAGAATCCACAGATTTAATAAGGCGTAGCAACAAGGTAAGCTAACATTAGCATGCATGTATTTGTGTAATTTTCAGCCCGATATTCTATCTATTTGAAATGGGCTCAGCAATAAAGTAATGATTTTTTTTTCTCTATGTGCAACTGTAAACATCTACTTCAAGTGGCTTTTGTTAATCTTAAATGGAGGGAGAAGGCGATTAATTGGGGCATGGCCTGTTCTCTCGGAAATATGGTATTTAAAAAAAAAACTTACCAAAAAGATCTAGCTGTCTGGGTTAGGATTAGTCTGTGTAGTTTTGTAACGTCCATTTAAAAAGCGTAAAAAAAATCGCAGTAAATAAACAAATATTTTACAAACTGAAATGTTGTGTTTCGTTACCTTCCCACCAAGTCTTTTGCTACATCAACATATTTTGTTCTAACCCAAATATATCTTCCTGGAGGTCTTGTTTGAGCCTGTAAATTCCCTGAAAGCGGATGAAATTTGGATCTGCCTATTCCGGTTACAGTCGCGGCGTGATACTGACAAAAACAGATGAGTGTTTCTCCCCGGGGACCTCGCGAGCGATTCACGAGTATGGAACCAGTTAGAATTGGCTGTTATTGCAGCTGATCATAAAAGGTAACGTGCATGGGAACTCCTCTGTAAAAAGTGCAAAATGTTTGTTGCTATAAAAACATGTTAATCCAAAACAGTGAGGTGGAAGTATACACCAAGGTAGAGTTAACAATGCTGTTAAGGGGGAACATTTAACCAATTGTGTGTTAATGTGAGCTGTTGATAGCACTGTGCCGCCTTAGCAATAAAGTATTGCTACCACATTTTGAAAAATAGCATTAAATTTCGTTTCCATGGTATGATTCATTTCATGCAATTTTAAACTATATTTTAGTCCACTCATTAAATATATTTAAAAAATTGACATACGATCAAGCTCAATAAAAGTGTATATAAAAAAACAAAATAAAATATAACTTAATAGAATTTATTTATGTTGTGGGCTACAGACTTCCTGTTTGGAGTTTGCATGTCGGCCCTGGGCTTGTAAATAAAAGGGTGTAATAAAAACCAAAATAAAATATAACTTAATAGGATTTATTTATGTTGTGGGCTCCAGACTTCCTGTTTGGAGTTTGCATGTCGGCCCTGGGCTTGTAACAGATTTTTTTCCAGGTACTCGTGCGTCTTTCACATTCCACTCAGTTGAAGACTCTAAATTGTCCTTAAGTGTGAATGGTTGTTTAGTTTTATTTACGATCCAGTCATAAAACATCAAACAAGGAGCCACATTTGTTAACATAAATATTACTTGACCGGATTAGGTTCGTTGCCAATTTACCAAAAGTTATCAAAAAAAAAAAAGCTCAAAGAAAAAAATTAAGAAAAATAATATTTTACATGTTTTTGTTTAATTATATTTGTTTATTTAATTTTAGGGACAGTGCATATTGATTTAATTATTTATTTTTATAGCGCACATTGGAATTGACCAAATTAGGTTTCTTAATTGCGATACGGTTATGCTAATTCCAAAAAAGATGAAACATTTTCTCTTTTACCAAAGCCATTGGCCAAATTGGCAATGTTTTGATTAAATTGAATTTTGCAACCTCGCTCATGTTTGACTGAATCTAAGCGCCTCCTCTGTAGGCCTCGACCCACCAGTGGCGAGCAGGCAAGTAGATTAGCAGGAATCCTGGGAGGAAGTTTAAACAAGAGGAAACATGAAATTGAAAATAAAACACAGGAAGCAAGCTTAACTACTACTCCTCCCAGTGGCTGTCTTTTCTTTTTTGGGCCCAATTATCATTGGTTAACGAGATTAATCACTCCAAATTCTCTTTCTGTTCTTTCCCCCTCCTAGCAAATGGGCAATAAATCCTTGCTCGTGCTGCACAGACTGAGAGGAGCGCTGTGATTAGCATAACAAGTTAGGGAATCACTAAAGTGTCCCCAGAGAAAACATCCCAGCACACAGGATGCAGGGTGGGATTTAAAAGGGCCATTTAAACAGAATCAAATAGTTTGGGGAAGTGGGAGAGAGAGAGGTGGGTGAAAGACAACAGACATGTCGACACACAGAGTCACGGAGTCCACAAAGAGGAAACAATAAGCACACAGAGGACCAACTGTCATAGGTGTTCATTCAATGACCGTTCCTGCGGTCTGGGTCTATTTTTTAAGTGTTGTGTTACTGGATACCATCAAGTGGATGGACATTCATGCTGCGTGGTACATATGTCAGAAAACATAATGTATATTAAAATCATGTGTCTCTAAAAATGGAAAGATATGTTAAAATGATGTGTGTGCTGTAAATGGAAGGACAAGCATGCTTGCAAATGTATGTGCAGTAAGTGAATGGACAGACATATTTTTGAGGAGGAAATGAAGTCTCAAGTTGACTTATCAAATGAACTTTACCCATATTTATTGGGGGGCGGGGGTCCTAATTAATAATAGATGCTGAATTGAATAAGAGTTTAAGAAAAACAAAAGGCTGACGGCTAGGGAGAATTGAATCTGGTCTTTCTCACACTTGTCATCTGCTGCGAAGAGCAGAAGCAAGCACGTCTTTTTACAGTTTCTCCGCTAAATCCCAACAAGTTTGCCCAAGCGAACAGATGGGCTGGCTAATTAGCCGCGCTCAGGCTGTACGTTGCTTTATAAAGAGGGAACAGGTTCCAGGCATCTTGACACACTTTATTAAGATATCATACCTTGGAGCGACGCTTTCTCCTTGTGTGCGGTACTCTTTCACCAAATGCGCACAAAATAGTCCTGCACATTGCTATAAACACACACACACACAACAGTACATACACAATAAAAGTCTTCTTCTGCAAACAAAGCACCCAATGTGTATGTTAATATGCACAGTTAGCTCAGTATGCATGTGTGTGTGCATGCATCCATGTCGCATGGATTTTATTTGGTAAGTTTTCAGCGCCATGATGCCGTTGAGGCCTCCTGCTGGGCCCACTTAGAGGTGGCGACGACATGGCAGCACCCACCCAGCACGCACACAACACAACACAACACAACACAACACAACATGGACGACTGCAGTGCCTATAAAAGAGTGGGAAGGGAAAAAAAATGCCATCATCATATCACCACCATGTGTCTTCCTCAGCCCGGCGATCCAGCGGGTGCTCATTGCCATGGTGATCCTGGTTAAGAGGCTTAGCCCATGCTGATGGTTGCTGGGGGACACTCCCATTGCCATGGTGATGGCAAACAGGAGGACACTTGCATTGCCATGGTGACGATGGCAGGAGCCGGGCATGCCAACCAATAAGATGACGGATAGATGCCAAGCAGGAAAGGGACGTGACAAGAATGACTAGAATGTCTTTGCCTTCGGAGCGGTTTTCACAAAGTGCGTCTTAGATAGTTTCCTGATTTCGTGGCATTTGGAAGAAAATACTGCTATCTATTTATTTATTTATTTTAAAGACAAACAAAGGCAGGCACAGCAAAGGAGACGTGACGCTTCTGGTTGTGATGTCTTATTTTGGAGCGTTAAATTTGGCACTTTAAGCCACTGGAGTTGTTGCAAACAGGCGTGACCTCATTTGGGCAACAGTGTGTCACTTTGCTGGAGATCTTGAGGATTACTATTGCAGCAGCTTGGCTATCAAGAAGCCATGCCCAAAAGGATAAGATATTATTGTAGTCCAACTGGTCATATCATTTGGACGATCGTGATGATTGCAAGTATAGTTGACTCTGTAAAGTTGAATGTGTTTCAAAACAAAAACAATCAACATGATAAATAATGGAAATTTAAGTATACCAATCCACAGTCAAACAGTTGAAGAAGATAATCTAAACTATACATCTTTAGGAGCATTCCTCTACACTTTAAGTTGGCCACACATATAGACTGCCCATATGAGATGCATTTCGATAAAAGGTAACAAGTAAAGGAGACCACCACCTTGCACAATGGAAATAAACAGCAGAGTCAAAAATGAATCAACAGGCATGCTCGGTCTCTGTTTGGCTTATTCATGGGCCAAATGTGTGGGTCATAATAAATGGAATGGCTCCTCTTCGTGTCGTGAAGAGAGAATGAGGAAAATAAACTCAGCAAAAAAAAAAAAAAAATCCACAGCATTGTCTGTCATAAATTGGCACGTTCGCAAACGATGGATAATTTAATCACTCCTCTTGCCAGTTATTCATGATAATCACCACCTTGCACATATAAGAAAAACAAATATAGCAGCCAGAAATGATGCATAGGTTAAAAAAAAAAGTCCAATGCATTGGTGGTGACAAATGGGCAGACTCATGAGCCAAATGTACAAGTACCCGGTTATTTATGATAACCGCCATCTTGCATCATGCATAGAGTCAAAGAAAAAAATAATAAAACAGCGGCAGGTTTCGTTCCATGTAGGCTAATGCGTGGGCCTCATTTAAACGTAATGCTCAATACCGTTAAACATGTCTCACAAGGCTTTTTTGTCCAAGCAGATGTCGGAACATTCACCACTCATCCATGTGCTCATTATCAATGGCTGTGGGATGACAACATGCCCCCCACAAGCAGAGCTGCGGTCACCAGTGCCCCCGTCAACAGAGTCAACAAGTCACGGGTAGTGTGAAACCGCCCGCCAACTTGGATGTAAAATCCAAGAAAAGGTAGGAGTCGAAATATTCCGCAGCGAAAGAGGAGAGCGGCGAGAAAAGAATGGACAGACCGCTGTTTGACAAATATTGTGAGACGTGCTCCGAGGCTTTGCCGGTGTTTTCTTTGCTGACATCAACATAAATTTTCCTGGCTGCGGCTCTCCATGCCCAGCGTGGGCTCGGCACTGGGAAACCAGAGAGGAAATTCTCCGAGCCGCAAGGGAGCCGAATCAAAGAGCCGGAGCTCCGAGACCTCTGGCACACTGAACTCGGACGTGACCCACCCCCCCGCCCCCCTTCCCCGGCCGCCCACCCCACCATCCTCAATCGCACTCACAAACACGCATTCAAACAGCCTCTCACAGAGATCAATTCACGCTTCTGCTACACACTTTGGAGCATTGCTCAACACGTTTTGACTTGGAGGCCGTCACTTCCATTCCTTGCTCAGTTAAGTGTGCTTCACTTGGCTTCCACTTTGTGTCTGAAGCTGAAAGAATTGGATTTTTGCCACACTCTATTTGGGTAAAGGCAGCATTGATATTGATCACAAGTGTGGAGCTAGAAGAAACACAGTGCAGTCCATTTGATTGGCTGGTAGAAAATCTTTACTCAAGTCCTCTTGCAGTGTTCTGACTGATATGGACCATGATTATATTTTATATTATGAACAGTATGGGACCCAAGATTGACCCTTCTAGGACTCCGCGGAATTTCCAAACAAACAGAGCAGCAGTTTTATAGTTCACAAAATTTAAAACTACTCCTTCAATATCTTAAAGTGCAAGTTCACGTTCATGATTGTGTCAAAGGCTTTTATTTTTAGGTCCATAAGTAATCCAGTTGCATGTAATTTTCATCTCTGGCATTTGTGGTGTGCTCATTCGAATGTAATAATTTCAAAGCGATGTGGATCTTTATTCCTGATCAGTGCCTTTTAATTTTTATAGTTGTTGTCAGGTATGGACAGATAAGTGATCACTTACATTAGTGAAGATTTTTCCACTTGTTGGTACAAGCTCAGAGGTTGTGGGTTCAAATCCATACTCATTCCTGTGTGAAGTGTGCATGTTCTCCCCTTATGGAAGAAGTGGGGTTTTTGCGGGCGTTAATGGTTTGTTTTTCAATGTGTGCCCTGTGATTGCCTGGTGACCAGTTTGGAGGAGTGCCCCGTCTCTTTTCCCAAAATCAGCTAGCATAGGCTCCAGCTCACCCGAGATCCTCGTAAAATATATGTATTCTTGTAAATTGTCGACACTATATCATCGAACAATTTGGAATTGTAAATGAACCTAACACAGATAGATGTTATGAACAGGCACTGGTCCACAAGGCAGTGAAGTGTTCAGTCAAGAATCAATGAGACCTCATTAAAACTCTCCAACAGTCACCCTCATGAACACATGGTCAACTCTGCGTGATGATGATGTAATTAGCCACGATACCCTCCAAATGTCGCGTTGCCAGGAAGTGCGGCTACGCTCCGTGTCCCTTCCAACCTCTCAGTTCGAGTACAACACCGTGAATTTTTTTTCACCTCAGCCCCTTCTGAAAGGAGGAGTGCGTCCACAATGACTGCCCGGGGGTGGGTGAGGGGAAGAGGGGGGGTTCCTTCTTCCACACCAGTGCACAATTTGGATGTAGTCTCATCCCAAATGAAGTTGAAGGACAAAAAGCCGCTAAGAACACAAAAAGTTTGTGTCATACTCTGAGTCCATTTATGATGAGGCACCAGGTGAGGGAGAGTGAGCAGCTTGCTGGTCATGAATAGAGGGATGCTCTTCCCTCTGACCTTTGCATGTCTGTGCAGTGGAGTAGGAGGCTGAGGAGGGGGTTCAGGATGGATAGAGGGGTACAGGGTATGAGGAGAACGGACAATGCCACTTTCAGATGCCACGACAGAAACATCAGTGCGAGAGGAAGGGAAGTGCTCAAGCGTGGCACCTTGCTCAATCCCTTTTTATCGCCTTTGGAACTGTGGAGGATGGGTAGTTTTTAATGACCCTGTAAGTAATTATTCCCTCACAGACTTTAAAAGTGACGGTTTGGAATAGTTGCTTGTCGGGCTATTTGTGTTGCTTATAAGTCTGTGTATGAATAACACAAAGTTGAATAACGATGCAAAATGGATTGATCTCGTGTATTTTTAAAGTTTGTTTTGTTTTGTTTTTTTTTTTTTTACCTGAAACTAGTGTCTAAAGCAATCGTAATGGAACATGTCTGTTCATTAAGTGTCGTCCTGACTTGAAACAATCAATTGCTGTCGAAGCATGTAAAAACAAAAAAAAAAAAAAATGTGTGCTGTTTTGTATGGTTTTTCAATGCACTTGTGTTTAAAGCAGAACAACTTGATCGCAAGTTCAAAGAGAAAACGATGTAATCGTTTTTTGTCATTTTTTGTATCTGCCAAAATTTGCATGAGCGCTGCCCACAACCCTGAACATTGATATTAACACGACTAAGTGGACTCCGAGCCACCTTAATTACAAACACACAAAGCAGTTCTTCCAAGGTCACCGTGGCAACAACAGCGATGCTCTTGTGGTTATTTCAAGCCCGTGCGGCAGCATCAGCAACAGCAAGATTTCAATTTGTGGTCATCCGTTCAATTGTCACATACTGTTGCATTGAGAAATAAATGTTGTTTGTATATTGACTTTGTGTGAATTTGAACTATACCAATGGAGGATGTGTGGCTGCGCAGAAGGAAAGTTCAGATCCTACACAGGTTTTGAAGTCACTGTTTTTAAAACAGCCTCAGGCAATATTAGTTTTGAACTTCATGTTTTTCATGAAGTTAAAAAAAAAAAAAAAAACGGTTGATGATTACACACGCCTCCACCAATATGCTGTAAACTGTTGGTGGTTTTATGTTCCCATGGCAATAACTGACATGCTATTGTGCTTATTCAGTGCAGCAGTGAAGTCGTCTTACACCCCCCCCAAAAAAACACACACACACACACACACACACACACACACACACACACACACACACACACACACACACACACACACACACACACACACACACACACACCACACACCACACACACACACCAAAACAAAACAAGACAAAACAAAAAAATGACATTAGTTCAACAAAAATATAAACAAGACACATAATTCGACATGGCGATGGACTAAGAAATGACGAAATGGATACCAGAGTATATTTACGACGACAAATGGATCCCATAAAACGCATAGTAAAAGTCAACACACCCCTTTTCATATGCCAGGTTCAAAACTTCAAAACTTTTTTTGACCATTCGTATGACCCATAACCTGTACAATTCAATAAATTTAAAAAAAAAACAAAAAAATAAATTTAAAGGGTAAGTCAAAATAAACAACTCCGATAATGTGGTTGCACAAGTGTGCACACCCTTTCATAACTGTGAAAGTGGCTATGTGGAGGATGAAACAATCACATGTTGAATGGGCGTCAGCACACACCTGCCACCATTTCAAGTGATTCTGATTCACCCCAATTAAACTTCAGCTGTTCTAGCGGGCTTTTCCTGACTTGGTTGAACTTGGTAGGTTTGGCGCAAACAACACTCTTTCTCCATAATTGCCACAGGACATGAAACCTGGGAAACTGCATGATTACCCAGAGGAGGATTGACATATCTTTTACAATGCCAAACATAATTTTTCTCAAAATTTGTGCAAGCGCGCTGAAAAACTCTATTGCATTCTGCCAGAATTAGCAAAACAATTTGATCTGACTGGATGCTTACAGTAAATACATTAAAAAAAAAGTGAGTTTTTCTGTTGAAAAATGGCACTCTGAATTACTCACAATGTTTGAGCTTTCAGGAAGCAATTGGTTAACAGCACCGCCGAATGTATTTATATTTAATTTAAAAAAAAAAAAAAGAAGTGACAACGATGCATGTGAGAAAAGTGACAGACTGAGCAACGGCTTCGATTTCACAAGCTTCAACGGCAGTCTTGACGACAGCACTCGCTGTGCCTGGCTTACTATGTATAAAATATCCCATGTTACGTAATGCGTAAACATCACCCACAGCTTACAGTCTCTCTGACCTATTTTTTTTTCAGTCGCCAGGGAACAGGAAGCTAATAACAACTGTTTCATTTTTCTCCATCTCAAGGGCGACTCACCCAAAACCTTCTACACCCTTTGCACCCAAAATCAACAGTGAGTGTGAACTCTGGGTCAAATAAGAGACGAATAAAATTATTTGCACAAGGATGCCGATGGCGGTGACTCAGAAAGAAACGGAGACAGACGTGTAGTCGTGTTTGGGGGGGGGGGCGACTGAAAAAGATGAGTCATCACTGTTGTGTTACTTTTTCAGAAGACCCTGAAAGAATACATTGATGGAGTATAGAACTGTAAACATTACTTACTGTAATGTTATATGTTACAGTAATGAGGGAGTCCCCACATTCCTATTACATGTACCGTATTTTCCGCACTATAACACGCATCTAAAAGCAGTCAATTTTCTCAAAAGCCAGCAATGCCCCTTATATATGGATCACTCTTCTGATTGCTTGGACATAGTATTTTAAATGTTCTGTAATGTTCTGCTTTGTTACAGCGGCAGCGGTTGTGAAAGCTCGATATAAAGCCGTATTGTATTGTATTCCCTTTAGCGTAGCTCCATCTAGTGGACGCATAACGCAACCACTATTGTAGCTTCTATTCTATGCGCCCTGTATATGAAAACCGTTTTAAAATAGGCCATTCATTGAAAATGCGCCTTATACTCCGAAGCGCCTTATAGTGCGGAAAATACGGTAATCTATATTCCAAGACTATTCCTAGTCGTTGACATCACCGCTGCTTCCCCACTCACCGGCTTGCTATGTCAAGTGCTAGCATAAGGAGATATTAAACATCGTCTCCCAGCATTTTTAATAGAAGTTAATGGAGGTGCTGCGAAGGACAATTTCAACCTGACACTCTAAGTCACGTACGCCGCACGTCATTAGACGATAGCGTTTCAGCATGTCTGTCCTCAAAATGGGACAAGTATGTTGGGGGTTAAATGATGTGGGTGGCCTCACGCAGCGAGCCGGCGACTGGTTGGTTTCATCCCTGCAAAGGGACTGAGACTCGGACGCTACGTGAAGGTGACCGGGGGGGGGGGGGGTGGATTAGTGGTGACACAATAATCAAAACACCACTAGACAGTATAGATTTGAAAAATCACATAAATACTGTAACATTACTATATTATTGTAATTAACTCATTCACTCCCAAAGACGTTTTTAAACGTCTTTTCAGACTCGGTCCAGAATTGGCTGGTACTGAATGAGTTAAATGTTAATTACTATATTCTTGTAATTAAATGTTAAAGCATTTAAATTATTTGGTCTGGGAGTCTCTGCCACCAGGGGGCAGTAGTGTGGATGCTTATACAGTACGGTATACACAAAGACAGTCATAACTGCTCAGTACACTGCAGTCGTACGAATCCTTTCGCTGAGCATAAAGAATATATCCCTGTGAGTAAACTTTTATCGAGACCCGAGGAACTGTGAGAAATTGTACACCAAAATGTAAAAAGTGAGCAGTCAGTGTCTCCAGCAAACCAACCCAAGTTGCCTTAAATCAAATAACAAGGCATCATAACAGCCCTGGAAGACTAACATGCTACTTGGCCTATTTACAAACCTCGCTTTTTTTTTTGTCTCACTTGACACACTACAAGAGTGTTTTTGTTTCAATGAAGCCAAAAGCCTTGTGGGGACTCGAGGACAGTGCGTTAAAAGGGGGCATGTTTTCCGTCCTGCGCCTGCCTGTGAATCTGGGAAATTTAACTCATTCAGTACCAGCCAATTCTAGACGAAGTCTGAAAAGACGTTTAAAAACGTCTTTGGGAGTGAATGAGTTTTAATTGAGTCCTACGTCCTCCTTGGGGAAAAAAAAGTTTCTAAACCACAGTCTGCAAATATTGCAAGTACAAAGATCACTGCCAAGATATAATACCAGGTCTGGGTCCTATGTGGAAGGCGCTTGGGTCTGGCCTGTACTTTAGATGTACTTTAGATGAATGGCCCCTCAGCTGTCAAGCGACCTACGAAACGTCCCTTCTGCCAATAGCCTTGATTGGGGTAAATTTATTAGTCAGAACCTTGCAGCAGCAGGATCACTGCACATGTAATGCAGTTATAGACCAAAGCTGCATTCACCGCATATGAGGCTGCCATTTACAAAATGAGCCCCAAAAAGCCATCAAAACATTTTGCGCGAGAGATCCAAGAACAGAATTAAGAACGGTGTTACACATCCGTCACACTATTTCCTGTTTGCCGCTATGTCCGAGGACCTCCTCGCGGAGGCAGATAAGAGAAATGCATACCGTGCGGAGGGAGGTGAGCTTGCTTGCTGCTGCTGCTGCTGTTGCCGCGGCGGCGTGCTACGACCGAGCTCGGAGCAGTCTTCAACTGAGGGGAGGAGACAAGGGAAAGGGAGCCTCACTCATTTATTCCCCCCCACCCCCCTCCGTCACTAAACGTCCTTCCGTGTTTATTTGTTGCCTCACCCCTCCTCCTTCTTCTTTGAAGACAACCCACTGCCGGGCGCTCTGTTGCCGTCGTTGTATTTCATTGGGATTCTTTATGACATCACAAACAGGCCTTTGACTCAGCTTTTTTTTTTGTCAAAGGTGGGGCGGGGGTACATCATACAGATCATCAGGGTGCCACATGGCCGAATAAACAAGCGTTTTTAACTCATTCCGTACCAGCCAATTCTAGACCAAGTCTGAAAAGACGTTTAAAAACGTCTTTGGGAGTGAATGAGTTAAAAAGGGCTGAAGTGGACACCACAATCGGGACCGTGTGCATCCCGAGGAACAGCCTCCTCGCGCTGATGTTGACTGAAGCCTTTCTGCACCAATAAACCAAACGCGACCACATCAGCCCACAGAGAGACACAAGCGCAACCAACCCCGCGGCAGTTATTTTCACGGCGCCAATATCGCGAGCTGCAAACGCACTCACCACCTCGGCTAGCGTTCGCCAACGCAACCGTGTCAAAGCATGCGACGTGTAGCTCGATGTAAGTCGTCACATGGTGCGAAACAGGGATAGCCATTCATTCGGCAAGATAAAATCAATAGTCAATGAATGACCTTCCCCCGCAAAAAAAAACTGTTAATGGCATGAGAGTATCTCAGCAGGAGTTAATAATTGAGCAGAGGATGGATGGAGTGGATGGAGCTCATCTTCCCATCGCTGACGTCTGTTTCGATAGTAAACACTGTGAAGAGGAGGACTGAGCTATTGGCCTTAAAAAAAAAATGTGTGTGATTTTAATCGATTTTCTGTTTCGTTTGTTCAAGAAAAAAAAATTCTGATATCCTTCAAAACAAGTTTTATGAATTGTAAATTTGAATCCCCTTGTGGAGACATTAGGGATTTTTTTTGAAAGGATTTTGCTCAGAAACAAAAATGAGAGCTTAGCAATGGCAAGAAAGCTTTTTGTATTTGGCGGAGGACCTCGTTGTTGGTCGAACGTGACATTGTGACAGCCGCCTATAGGTTGTGCTGACAGTCCTGTACATAAATACCTTTGGGTAATCAACCAACCACATGCTGCTTCACCCAGATACTTGATCAAAAAGTTGCATCCTGCTCTGGTAAATTTCCATTGAGATCAGAATAGTCAACATCATCCGAGCCGACCGGTTTTGGGCAAGGTGTAACACAACTGTAGCGTGTTAGCATCGCCATTAGCATCTACTATGAGCATCGCTATGGGATGAATGGCGGGTGTTAAAATGTCGTCGTCGTCACAAGCGGTTCGGGAGTCAACAGCAGGACAAAAGAAGGCTGCTGGGGTACATGCAGGAGTTGGTGTCAGCAACGATATTTTACATGCCGTCGTACGTTCAGCGAGGTTCCTGAAGGTTTGGAAAGCAGTTGCTTGGTAAATAATTGCTCACCGTACTATTTACACAACAGATCGGGTTACGATGGTAAAATGACAACATGTGACCGACATGTGGGACAGCCCAATGAGAACACAAACAGCAGCGAAAATACCAACCTGTACTATTTGATTGATTTCGCTCTGTGCTGCACTGCCGCTTGAACGGTTGCATAGCAATCCCCCGTTTGCGTTGCGAATGATAAATTGCTACCTAGCGGGGGGTTCACTGTACACGGGAAAGAAACTATGCAGCCAAAATGTTCAAATCCTTTTCATTCAAGGCCGCTAAAATTGGACATGTAACTGGTCACAATATATTTTAAGGATGGCTGAAGCCAATTTATAGGTAAGTGATCAATAATAAACGCCTGTCACCTCAACGGCAGACTATTGTCAGCTTTTTTTTTTTTTTTAACTCATTCACTCCCAAAGACGTTTTTAAACGTCTTTTCAGACTTGGTCTAGAATTAGGTGGTAGTGAATGAGTTTTAAGAGCCCATCATTTCCGCAGCCGGACTCCATATCAAGCAACCCGTCGAGGCAACGCGTTCCTCGTCTTCACCTCGCACCACATTGGCAGTGGCGCGGCTCACAATGAGCAATGAGGTTTATAACGTGCCGCCGCAAACACGGCATCCCCTGGGCAGTCAGATAAAAAAAAGTCTTCAAAAGGTCGGCAATCAAAAGAAAGAGTTCATTGCCGCTTTTGTGTGCAGAAAAGTGGTGAAGATTGCACGACTGTCTGTGTCCTATGTGTTGTGTTGTGTTATTTTTGTTATTTTGACTTCAAAATGGCGCCGCGTGAGTGGCTGCCTTTCCAGCAGCTCCTATATTTTGTTGTTCTACTTCTTCCTTTCATAACTTTGCTGCTGTGAAATAGGAATTTCTCCATTGCGAGACTAATAAAGGTTTTCTTATCTTATCTTATCTTATCTTTTGACTTTCAGGAGCCTTTTAGCGGCTTCATCGCGCAGACGCGAAAAGAGAGTCCGCGTTGATAATTAGCTGAAAAACTCAAAGCAAGGGCGAAGGGCTTTGGGGGTGTGCAACCCAATAATCCCACTGTGTATTTTTTTTTTGTGTGATGGCTTGAGAGAGATGTTATCAGGCTATCTGCAATTATAATTGCACGCCCACTCACAGCGGGCGGAAGAAAAAAAATCGACAGGAGGATTACGGTGGAGGTGAAATGAAAGGACAGACAGCAAAAACCGGGAGCTGAAATAAAGGAAGCGGCCCTTTAATGCGCTGCCGCTGACTGGGAGCTCCCATCAGTCACATTCGAGACTTTATGGAAGTGCTTGAAATAGATTGTGAGTTATGCTCTTTCATAAATTTGTCTGAGAGAAACACATGATCGAGGCCAAGGCCAACCCAGGTTGACCAAATAGTGTTCTTCACAAAGATGAGATGTTTGAACATATGTGGGAATATTACATTATAGTGAAAGCATTAAAAAAAAACCATGTAAGCAGTACTGTCCTCGCGACTAATGCGCCATCGTTTCTGCTTCCGTGAAATAAATCTGCATCCCCCCCGTATAACCGCATCGCTCGCCTTGCTTGCAGTGAGATCTCATTACGCAGTGCACGGCAGCCAAGTTTTGCTGTCGGGGAGAAGCACTTGTCAGGTAATGGTTTTGGCTAATCGAGTGGACTTCGGGAAACAATGTCTCATCAGCGAAGAGCTAGAGCAGACGCGCGACATTTAATAAATGGTTCGGGGGAAATCATCGCCGTCAACGGGAGTATATGGACTTGATGGATAATGAACTTGTATAGCAAATGGCCACTGCGTGTATTGGATTTGGCATTAGACAATTACAGTTTTAATCATCGATTAATCACGTCGACTTCCATTTCTAAAGCCTTAGTCCAAAAAAAAAAATCTGTACCGTATTTTGTGAGCTCTGCGCAGCGAATGTGAAATGAAGAAAATACCAAAAGCATCGTCAAGCATTGTATCGGTTTCATGTATTGCATTCCCTTTGGCGTAGCTCTATCTAGTGGATGCATAGCGCAACTGCAGCCACTAGTGTAGCTTCTATTCTATTCGCCCTATATATGAAACCGTTTTAAAATAGGCCAGACGATGCCTTATAATCCGAAAGCGCTTTACAGTGCAGAAAATACGGTACATTCGTCTGTCTTGTGTATCGACTCACCAAGGTGGTCTCAGTCTCCTGTTGGGACTCCGAAGAAGACTTCATGGTCATGTTCAAGCTGAGCCGGGGGGCCTGTCAGCGCTGCTCAGATAAGTGCATCTCTGTCAGGAAAGTCAGACAACACAAAAGGGTTACCGCCGCAGGAAATGATGACAGCGGCGACTGTCAACGTGTCGATTTCCAGCACTCAGACCTTCAATAAACAACATTTCGAAACATCTGCCAATCTGTCAAGTGCTCCCAAGGAAATGCTGAAATCTCTTTCCATTTGCCTTGGGCTTGTTTCCCCTCATAGAAGCATTGAGGCATGTCATTGTTTTTAACGCTTGTCTATTATCCAGGGATGGTTACTTGTGAATGGCACTTAGCCCATTCATTGAACCTGACAAAGATTTACACGTGGCGATCTGCATCGAATGGACTCAAGTGCGACAGATTAGTTGCACTTGAGTCTAAATCCGATCATTTTTAAGTAATATGAGCGAGCTTAGAATACATTCCTGAGGAATCATGTGAAGTCAGGCAATCAATTTTGGTGATTGTTTCAAGGGATGGGACGATCGCCTGCCACCCTAATGACCATGAGCGGTATAGGAAATGGGATGGATAGGAAGGGGATGTCTTTCCGTCTTCCTTTCTCTTTTTTTTTGTCACTTATTTCACTCTAAACTTAATATCATAACAACTATTAACAGGGGTCCTGCAGGGCTCTGTACTGGGTCCAACTCTGTTCAGCTTGAACATAAATGATCTGCCCTCTTGTAAACATTTATGCTGGTGACAATTATTTTTGGTCTTGGGAAAATGACAAAGGAATGTGCAATCAAGTGATCTTGTGGGTCACATCTTGGCTTAACTAACCAGTGCTGCCGCAGCATCGAGACCCAACATTGAGAGCGCATCGGAAACTTCCTGTCAACTGAAGCATCAAAAGTACACGTCACATGACTTATTTCGGTCAAAATAATACAAACAGGACACACGATGAAACGACTCAAACATTGCACAAACAAGCACTTCAATCATTTTACAATAAACCTTTCAGTTTTTATCACTGCCACGTCCTGAAGAAGTACAAACCGCCCCGCAGGAAAAACTTAAAGTGCAAAAATATCCATTTAGCCGTTGCTTAGATCCTCCTCCTCTCTCCATGTTTTCATAAACCTAAAATAACGGACCCACTCGGGGTGTCGCGAGGAGGACTCCACAATCCCACGAAGAAAAGCGATATTCCGCCAGCATGTCTTTTGGTTTCAGGGCATCGCACACCTGGAATTCCGTATCACAAGCAATTACACAATCCACATCGCACCATTCGTTTTAGTTTACCGCCATGAGATGACTCGTTGACACCCGAATATATGAACGCCTATAGTATTGTGTAACGTAACAGTGGATTGGATTTTTGTCTCCGACTGTAACAAATACTTTCGCGACGACGGCCATTAAACGTTCACCAAGTCAGATGACTAAAAAAAAAGACCTCGTGTGCTCTGATAGTCATACGCCAACACACACACACACGCAACGCTTACGCGGCATTCTATCCCAAGGACCTGTCATACTAAAACAGATGCTTCAGCAATCAGTCCATCACTCAGAACAGAATGGCAGCCGTACAGGTGGGAGGAGGGAGGAAAAAAAAAAATAACACACGCTCTCCGCGCCTACATCAAAAGCTTGATAGACCTTATTCTTTCTCCAAATTATGTATCACGTTGAGAGGAGCAGGAGGGGAAAAAAAAAACATGAGAAGCGGGCGACAGGCAATTGACGTTGGTTGGTCCAATTCAATCATGTGGCCGTCCCAGTTTGGTTCGTGCTTAATAGATGGCAAATGCAACAGTCCATGTAGGTCAGGGAAGGGAGACTATTAACTCATTCAGTACCAGCCAATTCTGGACCAAGTCTGAAAAGACGTTTAAAAACGTCTTTGGGAGTGAATGAGTTAACGAAGCTTCATTTCAGGGCAAACGAATCAATCGGTACAACGTGAATTATGGATGAAATACGGACGGGCATTCGGGATCGCTGGTGCTCGATACGTTGATGATTCGCGATGAACTAGTTTGACAAACACATTGACAAATAACCAAACTCACATTCATACCTTGACTGTGAACTGTTCAGGAGCGCTGTTTATAATCACGATAGTGTGATATTTGGCAGAGACGTGACAATATTTTGTCGCTGACAACGTCGAAACAGTTTGTGATGCGGCGGAAGATAAAATGACCATCAATCAAATTACCGGGCATTTTTAAGTACTGCAACAATGGATCTCACTGTAATATTAATTACACGTCGAAGGAAATCATTTTAGCGTTTTAAAGAGATGCATTGCAGTTTTTATCTGAAATGAAATGAGGGAAGGAGAGAGCAACACTCTCCAGCCATCCAATCCGCCGGAGCCAACATGCGGACGGGAATGCTGATGAGCCGGATGACAAGGACCGAAGGACTGAACCCCCGCGAGGTGTCAAGGAGACTGCGATGACCTCAAACGCGTGCTCAAAATCCTCTTAGTCGCGAAACAATGCCATGTTTTTTTTTTTTAACCGTGACCGTGGACATTTCGAGGACGCAGCTACGACGGAGATGTGCTGTGAAAATCCGTTGTTGCCTGATTGGACTGTTTTATGTGTGTGAGTGTGTGTGCAAGAGAGCGAAACCTCTTACATAACACCAGAAGAGAGTGCGAGAGAGGGAGCACGGGTGCCAACAGATGTTGGCACGTTCCGGCTTAAAAACGTACCGCCTTTCTTACTCAAAATGCTTCAAGGTGAAAGGTGTAAAGGTCTCCGCTCAGGTAACGTGTCCGACTCAGGAATTCGGTCAGCTCGCATTAGCGTTTGTTAGCAGGCGTGCAACACAAAACTGTGGAGTTATTTCCTTCAAAAAGGGATTCTATCCAAACAAAATATGGATTCTATCACATACATGCCAGAATATTAAACGCAGCATGCACGTGTGCAAGAGGAGTGAGGGAAACCTACCTCATGCAGCTTGGGCAGCAGAAGCACCATAATATTCACAACAGAGACCCTGCAAGGAGGAAAATATACAGAGCGAGAGAGGGGGGGAGAGAAAATGAGAGAGAGAGTGAGGGGGAGAGAGACATTGAAGATGACATCACCATATTTTCGCCCGCCTCCTATAAAATGTAGGCTGGCGCTGCAGGCCTGCCAGTGTCTGCAGGAGACAAGCAGAGAGCGCGCCCAACCACCACGATCAACATTCAGTAGCATCGTTAGGCTCAAACTTTAGTCTTAAAAATAACGTTTCATATTATCGGAAGCGCAGTTTGAACATTAGCAAGAGCTTAAATATTGTAAGGAAAAAATACTCCATCCACACTAACATGGGGAGAAAAAAATATGGATCAGTGTGAGCAGGGCGAATGGTATAACCAGCCAAGTATTTGTCTATACTGGTGAGCTAACTTTACCAGCCTATGGAACCTCACGCAGTTCTTTTTTCAAACTTCTGGACATTTTGTACAGTGTCATGAGGAAATTGAGATCATGTCCTCATTTCAACTTCCCCAAGTGGAAATAGCATGACACGTCACGACAATGTGACTGTCATCATCACCTTTGATGACAAAGTCTGCACTTTGTCAAAAAAAAAAAAAAATGGTGAAGCTCCACTCTTTGCCAGGCATAAACTCATGACCACAACATCCCCAAAAAGAGGTTGTAATTCCATATAAATGACAAAACATTGCACCAAAAACACTTCAGAGCAGAGAGGAGTATAAAAACCAAATACCATTACGACTTTATCGGTTTACCGGTACATCTTTTCTTGGCTTGGTTATTATGAGACAAAAGCACCGTTCGAGAAGGGTAGAGAATGGAAGCTCCATTTGCCAGGCAAATATGCAAGTTGGCTCTCAACGCTTATTCGGTTTGGAAAGTCATGAAGAACCACTCATCAACAAGTCAAATGTGTGGGTGAAGTGGAAAGAGCGCCACAATAGTCTCTCCGTTGATTTACCTAAAGAAATAAGGGTACCATTCTAAAACACATGTACTCGATGAAAAACTGAAAAAAAAAACGTTCGAGTACCACTTGCCTGTCATATATTTAACATTTTATCTCGATGCGTAGGCTTTCGTGGTGAGCCAGATGACCTTAATTCATCGCTGAGGCTTTGCGTGTGTTGCATATGCAGGCTGCTCTCCTCTTGCTGCTCCAGACGAGGGAAAGTGGTAACATAGCACCAGGGTGCAGCAGGACTGTATTGTGCGCGCGGGGGGGTCAGGTGAATGCAGGGAAAGTATCTGTCAACCAAATGTCCCCTTGCAGACAGATTGATGCAGGGTTGACGTTCCCTCGATTATTACATAATCGTACAGTCTGCTCGTTTTCTGCAGAGGTGACTACCGCGTCAACATTAGCGCAGCTAGCTGCCTTTTATTTTTCCTGTGACAGCTGCTTGAAAACCCGAGCAATTGTGCGTTATTTGACAGCTCTGGTACTCACCCGTGGCAAAAAATGGTTCATATGAAAATGCTTCTTATATCCGCGTCTTCTTCTTCAGGGAGGGTTTATCTGACTAGTGCTAACTATTTAGCCGACGTTTCATATTCCTGAGCGAGCGCAGTCATCATCACTCACACTTCAGCGCGGTCCCATTTATCACTTTTAAATACATGGTTAAAAAAACACAAGTGTAAAACATACAATTTATGTTAAGAAACGGGAAAGAAACATCTGGACAACTTGCAAGCGGCTGCTACACCGGCTCGGACGTGTCAGATTCCCGACAGGGCTCGAATGAAAATAAATTTTACGAGTTCCGAATGTTTAATTTCAATATAAAAGCTTAATGACAAAATTGATCGTGAGTTTGGTTTCCACACGAACACCTTTGTCTATAATTTCGATTTTTTCCCAAGTGTAATGAAAAAGAAACCAATGTTACAATTTTCTAACGCAACATTCGGGGTTTCTTAACAGTATTTCTTCGTTTTACAGGTTTATTTTGAAATGTAAATATTTTGTATCCGGTCTCTTCTTCCTATTTACGGAACTTGAAGACAGTATCCGAAGCCCTCCCTTTTTGCTGATGATTTGATTTAACTGGCTATATAAATACCAACTCAATTAGTTCATTTTAGTTTAAAAAAATAAATTTAAAATGTCAAGTGTAACGCCCCGTTGATATTTTCTTGCGGGTGACGGTTTTGACGCAGTGTGATCCAATCACGTGATATCAGGATTTCCGTCTATTTAATATTTTGAAGTGATTTAAAATAACTGTAGTTTTGAACAATTTCCGTAAAATAACTAAAATAAAAATAACCACGCCACATGCTTTTGTATTTTATTTTATACGATTGCTCGACTTACAATGGTTATCTAGTGGGATAACGGCGACATCTAGTGTCATTATTTCTTCATTACGTGGCCTGAGCTTCCCACAATATTGGCAATATCAGAGAGGGATTAATACAGTATATGATAATTATTATCGGTGTTAAATAAGACGTAATAGTAGATTTAAATAACACGAATTAAACCATTTATTTGTAGTTTTGACAACTACGCCCTCTTGAACACCCCCCACCTCTTGCCCTCTTCGCAGCCTCCCGTTTCCCACAATGCACTGCGGGCATCACCACCAAGATGGCCGATGTCATGGAGGAGTATGAAAAAGAAGCTGGCTGCGTCCCTATTCTCCATCCAGAGGTACGTTTTATACAAGCCGTCGTTTGGGCGCGTGTGCATGAACGCACCTCCAACCAAATTTGGAGCATCGGCCTCGATGTTCTTTGTATTTCATTCTGTTTTTTTCCTTGGGAGAGCCAATGCCCCCTGCATTACCACTAGTGGGGGGGATGTCAGGCTGCTAACGATGCTAAATGCGCTAAAGGTACCCCCCACTGCCCCCCCCCCCACACACGCACACACCCCTCCTATGCCTCCTGCTGCATTGCTAGTATCCGTGTTATTTTCACGCCAAAGTGGCCCGCTTGCCTCGATTTTTTTTTGGGGGGGGGGGCAAATTCACGCCCGTTATCGTGCATTCTTTGCGGTGCGTTTAAGCGTCGTTTCGCGTTCGGAAAAATGTCAATCTTCAGTCAAGCGTCATGCAGCTCGGGAGCTGCATTGGCAGGAGTAGTCGGTAGAAATGTGTCGGACATCAAAATCGCCATCATGTATTACAGAAGCTGTTCCGAACATTCACTTATTATTAATATTATTGTTTTACAACGGATGTCGTCTTATAAACTCCTTGCACTTTAACTCACCATTCCCATCGCTGAGAGTGTACATCAATCTGGTTACTGCTCATTCCTATTTAAAAATATTATTTTCGACAACAAAGACTAAGTCATTGTGTTATTTGAGCTATCTTGGGAGCTTATTGCCTGGCTTTAGTAAATTTTAAACAAGTTAGCGGCCCCATTCGAAGGGGGGGGGATTCAACGAGCCTGTTGAAAAGGTTGCAATGACTTAGCACTGGCTCGTCAATCAATCGAACCCTATTTTTGAAAACACAGAAAATAAAACATTGAGACCTACAAAGGTCTCTTTTTCACGAGTGGTCTGACCAAGAAAGTGGAGCACAATTCACATCCTAACAATATGTAGACATAAAAGACTGCATATCATGTTACAGTACATTTGTAAACAGAAAACAAGACCACTTTCAATTGACTGTGAATGTCATGTTGCCCTTAGATGAGGAGTGGAACAAGCACCGGTGCGATAATGAAGTAAAAGGGATGTGAGAGAGAGAGAAGGCGAACTGGGACAAGAGAATTGAACCACGCCTTCTGTAGGCGCGTTACTCACCAACAGACGAACGAATTGGCTGTTAGAAAACTGCACTTGTTTGTTTGCATTCAAATTTAGGTCGTGGCAAACTTGAGTTAGGTCATGCGGGCTGTAACGGCAAGATTATCATTTTGTTGACCCCCCCACACAAAGCATGTAATGATCCTAAACCCCACCCTAATCAATGTAGTTCGAAAATGGAAGAACACTTCATAGTGATCGGGTTTAAAAAAAAAAAAAACGGAGAGTCTTATTGCACTTATCGCTCCAGTGACAAATGCCTTTTTAAATGGTGGGAGTGGCGTTGACAAGGTGTCACCACGGGAGAGTGATGTCGGGGGTGAAAGTGATTTCATATCTGCTGTCAGGGGGTTTCACCCCACACATGAATCGTCAGCACTTTCTCTCAATCTTCAAATCCAGATTTAAAAAAAAAAAAAATGAGGATTTGCGAGAGCCACCATTATTTATACGAGAACAATAATCTCTATTTACAGCCATAATATGCTGACTTTGAAAACAGTTCAATGTAAAATTTTGATCCCACCCGAATATTTCTTCAAAATGACGGCATGGTGCTCTTTTGAATTTCTGAAAACTTCTGAACTGCACCCGCTAATGAGGCGTTGCCACCAAAAAAGGAGAAAACCTGACCTCAGTTGCTCTTTGCTCTGTAGGAAATCAAGCCTCAGAGCCACTTCAATCACGGCTACAGCGAGACCGTCAGCCGCAAGAACCACGTAGACGACTACAGCACGTGGGACATCGTGAAAGCCACGCAGTGAGCCCCTCCTCCCCGAGAAACGTTTTTGGACGCAATTGGAATGGTTTTGCAAATTCACCGTCATATGACGTTGTCTCCTCCGCAGGTACGGCATCTTCGAGCGATGCAGGGAGCTGGTGGAAGCCGGATTCGACGTCCGGCAGCCGGACAAAGAAAACGTGACCCTCCTCCACTGGGCCGCCATTAACAACAGGGTCGACTTGGTCAAGTGAGTCTTTTTTGGGGTTCTTTCTGGGAATGGCAGAGACGCTAATAATACTTTATCACAGGTACTACATATCTAAGGGTGCCATCGTGGACCAGCTGGGAGGAGATCTCAACTCCACACCGCTGCACTGGGCCACCAGGTACCTTCTGCGACCGTTTGGTGTGACGTCTTTGCTCCTACTGCATTATTGATAGCCTGTCCCCCACCTTGCATTGACCTTTAAAACACCCCCGTAGTTTTCTTCTTGGTCTTTTCTATGACTGCAGCAAGGGAAGAAAAAAAAAACTATCCATCCATCCATCTCACTTTTCTGTTCTCCGGGGAAATAAATGTTATTGCGTCTTCTCTTCCAGACAAGGCCACCTATCCATGGTGGTGCAGCTGATGAAATACGGCGCCGACCCGTCCTTGATCGACGGCGAGGGTTGCAGCTGCGTCCACTTGGCCGCCCAGTTCGGCCACACCTCCATTGTCGCCTACCTTATCGCCAAGGGACAGGTCAGATGTGGAAAATACGACAGATTTTTATGAACAACTCACCATCTGTGATTCGGAAAACTGCCCGGCTCCCTTGAGTGGCACTTTGAACTCATTCACTCCCAAAGACGGTTTTAAACGTCTTTTCAGACTTGGTCTAGAATTGGCTGGTACTGAATGAGTTGAGGAACTTTGAATCATTGCCCTCTAAGGCGCACCTACAAGCATTCCATTTTCTCCAGTGCACCTTATATATGGATCAATATTCTGATTTCTTGGACGTACAGTCATACTTTGGTTTTCGACCATAATCCGTTCGAAAACCAATTTGTTTGAAAACCAAAACCACGCTCTTTAAAAAAAAAAAAAAAAAAAAACCTTATTGAAGATGTCTGCTCACAAAAGAACGCTACACAAGGAAGCTTCACTTCCTCATCTACCGGAGGAAGCATCACTTCCTCGTGTAAGGAAGGCGAGAGGAGTCGAGCGGCGCATTCAAGTGCGCTCAGTTTGCTCGAGAACCGATTTTCGGTCGTAATCCAAAGCATAAAAAACTTGAAATTTTTGGTCGAAAACCGATTTGGTCAAGAACAGACGTTCGAAAACCGAGGTTTGACTGTAATATTTTAAAATGTTCTGTAAAGCGCTTTGTTACAGCTGCAGCGCTTGTGAAAGCTCTATATAAGTCAAGCTGTATATATAGAGCTTGACTTAACTTAAGTATATAACTTAAGTTGACGCCGTTTGCATTTGAGTTGTTATTCGACATTTATTTTGGTGCCACGTCATTTTGATTTCTGAGGCGTCGTCGTCAATCGGCTTGAATGTGCTCTTCACAACCTGT
>CAAKHF010021588.1:0-10710 GCA_901007745.1 Hippocampus kuda
AATTCCCGCTGGGCCAGGCTGTAATATACGATGTTGGGGTTACTACTCCACCCCTCGGATCTGTTTTGATATCAACAAATTTATTAATTATTTTTTGTTGTGGTTGTTTGTTTTTTCAAATATTCAATTTTGCATTTGATGCTTGCAAAACATTCCAAAAAAAGGTGGGACAGGGCCATATTTACCACTGTGTTACATCACCTTTCTTTGTAACAGCACTCAGTAAGTGTTTCAGAACGGCGTAAACTAATTGTTGAAGCTTTGTAGAGGTAATTTTGTCCCATTCTTGTTAACTTCATAATGCAGGTATGCTAGAACTGCTGGCAGACCAGTCTAGAAGTCGCACTCTGAACCCACACTGTTGCTGTTGTAATACGTGCTGAAGTGACTTTATAGGGGAGGGCATCAACCCAACCGGGAACATCCCGGAATTGTTCAGATTTTAAAATGCTGGTCTAAATTTCGATTCATTATATTATATATATATATATATATATATATATATATATATATATATATATATATATATATATATATATATATATATATATATATATATATATATATATATATATATATATAGTTATTTTGACTTCAAAATGGCGCCGCGAGACTAATAAAGGTTTTCGTATTTGTATATATATATATATATATATATATATATATATATATATATATATATATATATAGAGAGAGAGAGAGAGAGAGAGAGACAGAGAGAGCGCAATAATCTAACTGTGATTTTATCACATGACAGCACAGGACATGGTGAAGAGTAACAGGCAACGAAGAGAAATATGGAGCAATTGGCAGCACCGAGGCCATGAAAGCAAATCTGCAGGAGACAGCAAGAGGCTGTAGCTTGTTTCTAAAAATTGCAGCTCATAGGTCACTTTGTGTTTAGCACACAGTGTAACATTCAACACCTCCCTACCACATCTCAAACACAAGTCAGATGGGACAGAACCACTCTGCAGACACAAGGACACAGAACCTACAGAGTTTTGATGAAATCCTGGCAACTATCACAGAACAAAAATGTTATTTACTGCTTAACATTTGAAATTTATTATTTATGCATTTAGTTCATGAAGTTTAGATCTGCTGTGTGATGACTTTTGCTGGATATTACAGTTCATCCCTGGGATTACTGGCAACCACTTCAGTGTGTACACCGCCTACCACCCGGAGACAGTTGAGATTATGCGATTCAGATATTGAACAGCTGAATTATGGTTTATCGCCATTTATCGCCTCTTGAACAATCCTGATGTTTTTGGGATGGTTGACCACAAAGTCCAACCAGTGAAAATCGAGTATAATAACAATTGGGCCCAATTGATTAATCTACCTGCCAATTCAATCGAACATTTTATTTATTTATTTATTTTCACACATTTCAAGACAAAGATAATGACATTCATACATCGTCTGTAAAGTTAAGCAAATACGAAAAAAGACTAAAATACTAAAAAAATAAAACAGTCAAACCTGTGATTGGCTGGCAACCAGTTCAGAGTGTACCCCGCCCACTGCCCCAAAACAGCTGGGATAGGTTCCAGCACGCCCGTGACCGTCGTGAAGAGTGGATTAGAAAATGGATGGATGGAAAATGGTCAATTATTCCTGTAATCCATACCCTTATTGTTACAAGCGCTTTTAAAATCGATAAAAATCAGCCTTTTTTTTAAAAACACATTTAACTTATTCCAACATCGGACAAAGACTCATACATCCTCAAACCCCCCCCCTTAAAACATCAGTAAAAAAACAGCCACTTTTTGCCTGTTTTTCTCTCTACTGTAAAGTTAAACAAATACTAAAACAAAGACTAAAATACTAAAAGCTAAAAGGGTCAAATATTTTACCTGTAATTCATATATTTATTGTTGCAAGCGTTAAGGGTGCAAAAAAGCTTTATTCCTGATATATTTTTATGGGCACTTAATCGGTTATCAGAAATGTATCCTGCCAAATATCAGAATTAGCATCGGTCTAAAATAAAATCCACATGTGTCGGGCCCTAACAACAATAGCTAAATGGATACAAGATACTTATTTTTTTTGATTCCATTCCAATTGGGATCAAAATATCCTGGACCAGCATTTCTCACGTTTGACAATAGAATGACACATTTATTGGCCACTTCATTAGGTGTATCTAATTCATTAAGCTAAGGTGACACAATGCAAGACCTTGATATTTAAAGCAAACGGCCTTCGCAAACATAATGCTCAGTTATAATAGATTTAAGTCTTAATTTGGAAAATTTAGTAGGAAAACGCATAAATGTATTGTATCTGCACATTCAGTGTACACTGATTAAGATACGAAAAGAAAACCTTTTATTTGTCTCACAATGGAAAAATTATCATTTAGATGTCTAGATTGTTTTAATATTAATAGGAATGAGTGCAGTAATGACTACACTCTCCTGTGAACGCACTAAAAGCCCTCGCAAGTGGACTATAATGTATGAGAACTTAAGTTACGTTATAAAATATGACAGAAGCGGTACACCCACTTTTCAAGTCTTACCTCGTCTTCGGACTCGCTTCTGAAACACAAACACGCCGCTCGTCTTTTGAACCCTTCGCCGTCATACGTCCTTGTCTTATTGGGTTTAAACTTCATCATGGAAAAATGTTGTTCTCAATGTTCAAAATCCAGCAAAATAAAAATGAGGTAGTACGTGGAGCTTCAGTCGTTCGCGAGGCCAGGAGATAATGTTGTCGTCGCAATTCCAAAATATAGACCTGCTTCATTCATCTCTAGACTTTTCTTGTCTGCTTCAGACTTCGTGTGGACGCTCAATTAACATGGAACGGAGGTTCGGTTCCGACGTCACACAAAGCACAAACTCGATCTGAAGTCGGCAGGCTTCTTTTAATAGCTGAATTACGAGCATAGACAAAAATACATGAGATGACGCGCCTGACAAGTTGAGCAGTTGTTGCAATACGTCTGCGAGTCGGCCATATTGGCTGTGGCAGATCCTACCCAGTAATAAGCAATGGTCTTAGCTCCATAAAACACCTTATAAAGGGCACAAAGTTAATGCCTCTTTTTCATTCACACATTCGGGAAACAAAAAAAAAATACCAGTGACTATTACAGTGTCAATAAATATTTATCATCAATGTTAAATACTGTGTCTGAAATAACCCAGAGCCTGAATTACAAGTTTTCTATGCGCATGTGTGTGTGTGCATGTTTGTTTATGGGGGGTTGGGGGTCTAAATTGTAATGTTCAAATCATTGGTAAGTCTCTATTGAGCAATTTTATGAGGCATCTTCAACAATCACTCCTTCTAGCCACATTCAAGGTAGGAGTCAGCGCTCCAAATGGCACGTCAGAAATCTATCTGGCCCCAGTTTAGGCCCCTCCAGCATTTTATTTGATATTGTAAAATGTATACATAATTTTCTCAGCCACTATACCCCCGGGAGAGAAAAAAATGGAGCCCACAACTAAAGAGCTGATGCAAGTACAGCACACCTCACGCACCGAAGACTTTTCTTGTGCTTCCTTCAAATAGTTTTTATGGAAATGCATTAATTATTCATGAGATACTAACAATTCACACTGACTGCACCAATTTATTAGCAGTTGGTAAAAATATTCCCTTAATCCGATGCTTTTGTTGGTGTACTTCAAAGTATAGACCATACTTTATTTTACTGCAAGAGGTAAGTGTATACACGTAGCTCAATTCTATAATAGTTTTGATAACAAATGAAACCATCGAGTTTAGAAGTAGCATATGTGACATACGTGACCTACATGACGCATCTGCCTCAGAGTTCTGAGGGTCTGTGTTCAAATCTCAAATGCAGCACTCCTGTGTGTAGTTGGCACTCCTCTTTCTCCAGTTACCAAGACACATTAAGCACATGTTCTTAGACTTAGTACCCCTATATGAATGACAGTCTCAGTGGCCATCTGCCGAGATGTGGCCTGCAATTGACTGGCAACCAGTCCAGAATGAACCCTGCCGCTCTAAAAAATAGTCTACTGGTATCTGTATGTAGTCAACGTAAAAATACTTTTTAAAAAAAGAATGTCATAATTCACAACTCTGCTTCACTGTCACACATCTTAAAAGGGTGAAATTGTTTTTGAATTTGTTGGAAGATACGTGTCAGCAAGGTCTTTATGCTATTTTTGTATTAGGACAACATTTTAGGGATGATGAAAATAGTGCCTCCATGCTATTGGAAATTGGTATATTGAGGCCAGCCTGGAAGTCGTCGTCACAACATCTTATTTTAACATGAGTGAATACTACAGGTGCTGTCAAGTCAACAAATGGAAGCGTTCGCATTATTTTGGCAAGACTACAACAGCCTCCAAATTTAGAATTTGCAGTTGTTCTTTGGTTTTATGTGAGAGTAAATGAAAGAAAATCTGTCTGATGTTCGGATTTGTGACTATTGATGACTGCTTACGTACTATGCTTCATTCAATTTAAAGACGAAAAGATTGCAAAAATCAAACCCAAGCAAGTGTTTATTAACTAACCGAGTTTATTTACAGAACTGAAATGTATGCAGATGATCATTTTTCTAAACATTCTCAGAACAGGAAAAGTGTTCCTCCCCAGATGATCAAAAATAATACATTTACATTGAACTTGGCTTTGTGGCCACAAATGTTGTCAGGTGTCAAATTGTACACGGACCTAAACCGGGGGAGACTGATTACGGCACACTCCAGCTTCACATATGCCATCCCAATCCTGACTTATTAAATAAGGTGAAAGCTAAAATGGAACCCCTGCTTGGTGGTCTCAATGCCAGTGGGAGGAAGGTCATACACAACTGAGTCTTGTAGTGTTAGACTAACAATGCACAAGAAGAAAAAAGGCTGAGTGGAGTTTAGTATGACTGTACTAAGAAGGAAAAAAAAAATCAATACACGAGGACTAGATATTGCAAAATTTCCAAAAAAAAAAAAGCTCAAACTAGGTCACGGTCAATAATGTCCATCCTAACAGCACTGACACGCACATAGCACAATTTCCGACTAGAAGTGGTTAAAAAGTCATGGTGGTGTATTTGTTAAAGCAAAGGGCTCAGTTTTGGCTTTCAGTCCTATTAGCTGTGAGTTGAATCGGGAGAGCTGTTTTGTGATTGGCCAGCCCAACACTGTATCTCCATGTGGGTGCCACGTTACACTACAGGCGATAATTATTAGTAGTTGTTAGTTGCTTTTAATTAACAGTGATAAAGGAACAAAAAGTTAAAATGAACATAAAAATACACCATACTGGCCACAAGTAGACCTCACCCAATCCCACTGCTGTCTGATCCTTGCAACCCTCAATAAACCCCCTGTCCCCCACCAAAGATGTGGGAACTAAGTTTCTCCGTCTTGAAAAGCTTAAAAAAGCAGCAGTTGACAGACTATTGATGTACAATGAAAGCCAAGGTGAGTAGACCGAAACCTCTGAGCAAACAGTAGTGAGTTATTTAGGACAAAGACGAGTCATTTTACTAGAATGCGTTCGCTAATCGCCAGCAGTTTTTCCCTTTTCATTATATTCATGTTTATTTATAGCATATGTGTGCCTGTGTATGTGTGTGTTTGAATTTGACCGTTTCCTTCAAATGCAAATAAAGGAGGTATTGGCAGAACATGAGGACTTGTGTTCAGCCTTGACTCCCGCGTGTGTCTTCACTTGACAGGATGCTGGTCGCCTCATTTGTTTCCAGCATAAAGTCTGGTCCATGACTTGGCTGAGGAGGGGAAAAGTATGAAAGGTCAACAAGAAAATTTCCAAAAAGGATTCTTCCTGCTGCAATTGATGACAAATGATATGATAATGTAAACGTTAAAGGATAACGTGAAACAAGTTGGTTATTGCTGTAATCAACACCAGCTACAGACCAGGGAAGACATGTATGACTCTGATGTCCAGCATAGAAATGAACAGCATCATTATCACCCACAGACTTTTGAGATCAAGTTATAAAGCACTTGAAAGAAAAAAAAAAAAACGAAGTGTCAGAAAACACAAATTGTAATTGGTTAGGCTGCTGTGGCCATTTTTCTGTCCTATTTTCAAAGTGAACAAAGTGTTTTCTGAAACAATATTGTCATGCAACATGTCAGTAGCATACCCATTCCGTTCTTTATGACACAATTTCTGTGTAACATTGCCTCTTGTGCTCCTGTTATAGTTTGAGATCTTAGCAAGAATCCTGGCAACAGCAGCCAACTTCAAAGCATGTTGTGACGCCAGGTTTAGTACATGCTGGTAGCTAGTTAGGTCCGTTGCTAGTCATGTTAATAGCATTATCGGTCACGACGAGAGGCTGTTTCGTGTCAATCTTGCACTCCTCCATTGCTCTCTGAAGTACTTCAGCAATGTGCGCGCCGGTGTGGGTTTAATGCATTTTACAGGTTTGAAGCATTTATGATTTGAGTTCCCAATCACTGATGAAATGTGCAGTGATGGGAATAAAAGACAACGTGAAACTTGATGTCACGACATCGCAGGTAAGACCTACTCCTTGAGCGCATTCATGAATTAAGCCCTGGTCACCTCGGACAAAGTTGGAATAGTTTTCTTGGTGAAATGTTTTCGACTGGCGCATCATGTACCCATGTAACCAACGCTCGTCTGGCCAGCAGGCAAGCAAACGGGTGGGGTTTTTTTTTGGCTTGCTACTAGCTCTGGGTGATGCCGCTGCTAGTGTCTGTACATATTTGTCTAGTTTTTAGTGTACTTTACGATCACAAGACAAACCTTGCATATCGCAGTCCTTCTCCAGTATAGTTCCATTTGTATTACCGTAAATTCCGAAATGTAGCCACAATTTTAATTTGTATGATGCCGGCGCATCTTTTAATTCTGGTCTTTCGCTTGCTTCGGCCATGTTGTCTCGCATTGTTTGTCTTCTTCGCCTGGTCACTTCCATCCACTTCCCTGCTGCTCCTGTGAGGCTCGCCGCCAGCAGACCACCAAGTAAGTGCTAAATAAGCAATGCACAATGAAGGAGCCTTTATAGAGACTGTTTATAAATGTAAACTATCGGTACTTAACGGAGGTGTATCTCTATTTGATCGTGGAACAAAATACTGTCTTGTGATTTATCACAATATCGAGATATTGTCGCACTTCTACTAGTCCATACATTGACTTTGCTACTGCGCAATGACTGGTCGAGTTTGAAGTCGACTAATTGCCAATCACATGTTTTGCCATTCACAACACGAATGCCTCGCAGAAAGCAACATGTGAGAAGGTTGGTGCATGTACGCCAGTGTTTCTCAAATAGTGGGGCGCGCCCCCGTGAGGCGGTGCGGGGCTCCGTCAAGGGGGGCGTGTTTGACCTCGGGGAACATGCTTTTTATTTTTTTACTGTCCGAGAATAAAGTGCAGTTGCACCTCCACTGCGTTAGGGGGCAGTGGCGCTCTCATTGGCAGAGTTTGCGCAGGGAGCATTGTAAGGGAGGAAATATGACGAGGCGTATGTAGCGCTTGGCTTCAATGTGACTGTGGTGGCAGGCGAGGAAAGGTCGGTGTGCTTACTGTGTCTAAAAATATTGGTAGCAGACAGCATGAAGCCAAATAAATTAAGGCGTCACTTAAAGACATTACACCCCAATCACGCTGATAAGACGCTTGAGTTTTATTCTGCGAAAACGTGTCGAATATTGCCTACAATCATGCCGCTTTGTGACTGACTTCAGTAAACTAAAATACAGGTCCCGGCTACACATTGAGCAGGAGCCGAGAGTTGCTGTGTCCTGCTTCAAACTTCGCTTCGAAAAGCTGCGCATTGCAAAACGTGCTCATTGTAGCCATTAATCACCTTTGATTTATTTAAAAAAAAAAAAAAAAAAGGAAAAAAAAGCACATTTTATATTCTTCTGTTTTGCTGGTTAAAGTTTTTTTTAAATATTGTGCTCCTGAGATTAGTTATTGATTTAATATAATTTAATTTTTCGTATGGTTTGACATGGTCAGTCAAAAAATATTTATAGTTAAATTAAGGATTTAATGTTATTTTTGAATTTCAGATGCACTTTAAATCTTTTCTGTTACAGTTAGTTAAGCTATTCTTTGTTGTAAGTTGGTCCATATATCTTTTTTTATTCTCTTATACGTTAATAAGGATACAGTGTTATGCAGAGGTGTACTTATAACAATTTTAAAGACAAATTTAGGGGGGGTGCGAGATGGTTTCCTCTTCCTGGGGGGGGCATGACAGAAAATAATTGAGAACCACTGGTCTACGCCAATGAGTGCAACAAAAGATGGATGGCTGAATGATTCTCTCTCTGGATGTGCTTAAATCCTGTTTCAAGCCAGTGTTGCATCGAATAACAGTGTTCTATTTCAGAATTGGTTATTGATGCCACCCCACACTGTTACAAATCAATAAATATGGACTGAATTGATTAAAAATTGTCCATGTCAAATGTTTAATGTAGCATGATTTGCGACAGCTGCCTTTGCGGTCGGTATCTTTAATTCAGGCAGGCAATTCCAATTTCTAAAAGGGGCCTTGTGAGAAATTGGAGTGGTTGTCGAGGGCCACATCAGCACGCTAACCTCAACTGTGTCCCATACTAAATTCATGTACAGTATTTAATATAGCACATTAAATTGTTTGAATAAGCTGCTTAAAATCATACATTAACATTATATCACTGTTAAATCAAGACTCATAAAAAGACATGAATATCCGGTGCATCAATGTTTCATATTTTTAAAGTGTGGGCATTTTGTGCACCAACCACAAAGTCATATTAGTCTTTCCTAGTTAGGACTCCTCAATCATTACGTAAATATCACCCCCTCCCCCTCCCTCCATGTTGCAGGAAATAAGAATGTTGCTAACCTGAGGACCACAATTGGCATTCTCGCTATACAGGTTTTTAAGGAAACAGCCGTGAAAGGAGTCGTGATATGTCAATAAATACAACAACAATGTTGACCACACTCAGGACCCAAGCAGTTGCTTTTCCTCAATTGAACCCACCACATACGCACCTGCACATCAAAATGAAAGCACCGCACCGAAAATAAAAGCACAGCATATTCTAGGTCTTATTTAGAGTTTCTAAAGACTGCAAGGTTCAGTCAGAGACCGAGGACGGGCTGGATGTGGCCAGTAGGCCGTACTTTGCCCAAGTGTGCTTGAATCCAACAGGTGCGCTTTAAATCGGAGAACAACGCAAGATCTGGAAAGAACCTACATTAAATAACTTAATTTGAAAGCGGCAGGTCTTACCTGTCTCTATAGCTTCAGCTTCATTGGTCTTCCACTTCTCCGCCACATCATTTGCTAAGGGATCATCAGGGTTTGGCGCACTTAATAATGCCTGAATTGACAGCAGCACCGTGCGAATCTGCAGAGCTGGTGACCATTTATCTGAAAAAAGAAATGAATAAACAGAAGATAGGAGACAGGAGGCTAAGACAATGAAAATGGACATGCGGGAAGGCGGGCGAACAATATGGCACAAGTTACTATAAAAGGCAGCAACAGGTGGATGGTGTATGGGGTAACACTATGGGGGCAGCTGTCAAAGTATACACCCCAGTCAAAGTCTAGTTCAAAAGGCCTTTTGGCAGATTCAGTTGACAACTTTCTCAATTCATCTGCAGATATACTGTAACAGAACAAATTGTAAACGAAGCCTTGTTCCAAAATCCAACATATTTGTGAGAGACTTGATTTTCTGTCACTTCTGGTAAGAAGAGAGTAATATACACAAACTGTTAGTTGTCGATATGAAAATTATTTATGACTTACCTTTCAGAATGTCTAGACATATTCTTCCCAGCTTGTCTACATTGGGATGATATATTTTAGTCATGAAGCGGACTTTAGGTGCTGCCATCGGATATTCCTCTGGTAAAAAGAGTTCTAGTTTAAATGTACCCCCCTCAAAAGGCGAGTCCTGCGGTCCAGAAATGACCACGTGAAAGTAGCGAGCGTTGCTCTCATCTGGCTCTGCCTGGATACCTGGAACAGGCTCTGCAAACAAGCGCTGAGTTTCCTGGTAAATTCAAACAAAACAAAGCACAATTATGAATACAAAACGGTCACAGACAACACTCCTTCATTTTTAGCATCACAACTTTAGCAGTCAAGCACGCTGATTGAAAGTGGAGAGCTCATCAGTCGGGCTGTCGCTTTGTCGCGAGGATGATAAGGGCTGTTCACACGGCACACATTTGCTCCGGCGCTGCACCGATATATTTTTTTGCGATATATTTTACACCGGACCGAATTTTGTGGAGCGTTCACATGTGCAAAGCCGCTAAGCGTGACAGCACCGGCACAGCGTCGGTGCAGCTCCACTTGCGTTCACACGGCAGTTTCTGCAGCGGAGCAAAACGACAGAAAACAAATGAGCGGTCGTGTTGGTTCTTTTTTAAACGTATACACAACTCAAGCAACAACAGTACAGGCACGTCCTTCTCCTTCTCGATCTCCGTGCCTTCTGCTCGAGAGTGACCGCCCCCCGATAACTTAAATCAACGATGACTTCAATGACACTCAGAAAAGCAAAAATGTATTGCGCCAAACAGAAAAATCAAGAGAGGAAATCACGAAATAAATTCTATGGGGCACGGGGGGTTGTCAACACACAACAAAGGAACAAACTACACAAACAACTCCGAGACAGTCCAGTCTCCTACAAAAGGAAAGATGACGTTTGGGGATTATTCCCCTCTCCCCGTTAT
>CAAKHF010021596.1:0-13063 GCA_901007745.1 Hippocampus kuda
AAAACAGAAGAAAATTGATCGCCAAGAACTTGCAAAAGAGATTGAGGAGAAAACTAAGTCACTGTCTGCTATTCCCTAATTGTCATATCCGTTTCATATTTGTCATTCTAAAACATGTCTGATCATTGAAGGTGATATGAGGGAAAATAATAGGGTTGGACCATTTGGGATTTAGACTTCTGACATGCATTTCAGCTGTTCAAGTATACTGGATACTGCTAAAATGGGCAATCAGTACAACAGTTAGTGAAATCAGATTTTTCTAAACCCTGTCCAGGTGACCCATATGACCAATAGCTCTGTTCTTAGTGTTGTGTTTATTCGAAAATAAGTTATATATTTTCTCAATTTAAATTTTTCTTTGTGTGTTTTATTTGAGAATTTATTAAAACGGTTTTTTTCATTTTCCTACCTGTGATACAGGTAGGAAAGTGAAAATTTGACATACAGTATGTCAAATAAAGGGTTAAGTGATTGCCCCTAAAAATAAAGATATGCCCTTCCTTTGGCAGCAATGATTCGAACACCAGCTCAGTGATATGTGGCTTTCTGTTCAGCCCGTGTATTGCTGAGCGGGCATGAAATCCACCGTGAATCCCCCGCTGAATGGAGAAAAAGTCCTTAAAAATGGCTAAATGGGTCCACAAAAGTCAGTAAAAGGTCCATAAATAAAAAGCAAGTGGAAGAGTGGGAACCCTGTGCCAGGAGCTCGTGGTAGCTGGTGCCGCCAGTTACCAGCAGGCCACCAACAGCATGTTGGTCTTGTCGGGTTCCTGTGGCTCAGATCCTCGAGCACGGTCGCCCAATGACCGGTGTCGAATCTTGGCTACTTTTGCTGGAGACGCCAGCGAGACCAGCACACACTGTGTTGCCATTCGAGTAGCCGGTGACACCAGCAAGACTGGCACAAAAACACAACAAAACAAAACCATCCATCCGTTTTCCAATCTGCTTATCCTCACAAGGGTCGCGGGGTGTGCTGGAGCCTATCCCAGCTGTTCTCAGGCAATAGGCGCGGGACACCCTGAACCGGTTGTCTAACGACCAGTCTTGCTCTGGCCAGCTGGGGCATTGTGCTTGCCCTCCATCCAACTGGCTATTTTGTTTTTCGTTTGGAAACTACATCGAAGTGATGTGATGTTTCCCGGGTGCAATTTTTGGCAACAGAGAAAGCAAATCTCGCACCTCCAAAAATAAATACACTTGACGGATGCGAATCGGGCAGAAATGACTTAAAAAATTGACAACCACTTTCACAATTTTGCCGACAGAAATGAGGACCCACACAGCTAATCACACATTCGTGTTCATGAATCCTCTCATTACAGTAGGGGAGAAGGTAACTTGAGGTCCAACAATGGAGTATGCTGAGGAGCTTTATGGATGAGTTGACCAACACCCTCCCATAAATTCTGGGCTTGGATGACATTTGAGGCAAGAAAGTCAAGGAGCATGATTATCTGCAAAGGCAAGGTCACGGACATGTTTAATCTGCTCATACAAGATGAGGTAATTCTACCCCGTCAAGGACAATCAAATCAAGTGTCTGAGAAAGTGGTGTGGTGAGTCGCAGAAGAACAGAAACAATGTCTGCAGCGGTGAGAAACAGTGTCTTACAGAGTATTGAGAAATCTGGACTCCCTGGAAAGTTCCAAGGATTTCTATTGGCTCATGAGAGCGCAACATACAGTATAACAGAATGCTAGAAGAACAATAAAGGAGTGTGGTTAAATGCCACACTTTTTTTTTTTTGCCCAACTGAGATCAAGCAAAGAAACAAACAAAAAAGAGCTCGATAATCGCAACATAAGGTAAAATAATTGCGGCCAACACAGAACCAAGCCAAAAATAAAGGTTGTTACATCCAAGGTTGTCGCCCCTAATCTAAAAAAAAGGCAATAATCTAGATCAGGGGTGCCCAATGCGTTGATCACGATTGATTGGTAGGTTGCCGACTCGTCCCAAGTCCATCACGAGAGGTTAGAGGGGGAAAAAAAACAAACAAAAGATTTGTGTGTCTGTGTGCGTGTTATTAATATGATATATTTTTGTGTTACTGCACATTGCATCCATAGCATCCTATCAGTCTTACTTTCACAAAAAGTATTTTAATGAATAAATAAAATAAAATAAAAAAAGCAGGACATCTTTAACATGTGTTGTGTGACCCAGAATTTGTTAGCAGTCAGCAGTCTGGAATTGCAGCTTGCTATCAGAGCTGTTGCTCTCTCTCTTTTATTGTGACTATTATTCTCATTCAGAGTTTATTTCATGTACAATTCACCGAGGGCACTGTCAAGGAACGAGAATATGGACTCCCTGGGGAAGCATTTTAAAACGGTACATGAGAGCGACGATCGTTAACACGCTGCAAAAGTGCATCCTGTGCCTCTGTGTCAGGTCTCGACGAAGGGAGGCAGACGCCATTTTGTGAGTTTGCTTTTCACAAACTCACAATCTTTTGTGTCTACTTTGTTTTTCTGTTGCATCAGAGGATGCGGGTGTAAGTGCGTGCGTGTGCGAGGTGGGGTTGATCGAAAAATAGATCTTTGGTCAAAAAAGGTTTGGCACCCCTGATCTAGATTAACAGAGAAACAACGACTTAACGGCGGTACCGGTGGACACAGACCCAAACTAAAACAAGAAAAGCGGTGATGGGTCCTGCGCAGACGACATATCAAGTTACGAAGACTGAAACTTATGCGTCGCTGCGCCGATCGTTTGGAGGAAAAGTCATGTGACCGATACATCCGCTCCATTGCTCAATCACAACCCGCTACTGAGAAGCCGAGCTTTATCAGGAAGCCCATCAACCAATGGACGGCGTCTCTGCCTCATGAATCACGCATCTTTTGAAGCTGAATTCTTCCCTTCAAGTCAGTGACATGGTGATGCAGAAGAAGAAAGGATACCACCTTGTGGAACAATTTGGATCTCAGATCGTTAAATAAACCATTTGCTTTTCATGTTAGTTTCACTTTCTGTGCCTTCGACAGGGTGTGTCATACAAAGAGGGTGGGCGACATTGAGCTCAACAGTTACGGTAGTCTATCTCTCTAGCTAGGTAGCTAGCTAGGTTTTGTCTGTCTCCACTGTTTTTTTTTTTTTTTAGGCACAATAGCCACATCAATACCCTTTTCCAAAGCTTGAGAAATTGCTGAAAAATAAGGAATCACTTTATTGCCAAAACACACGGGGGGAAAAAAAAACATTTTTTTTAAATAAAAATATACATTGAAAAATAATTTTACAAAATGGCGTTCTCAAACACATATACATACGCGACATCGGTTCACAATCAAAACACTTTCACTTTGATTTTCATATTCTGACACACGTTCACATTATTTATTGACTGTCCAACTAAAAGAGAGGAATAATTCCTTAACAACTGTATATTGAAAAGATACTTTAAACTGAAATGTAGAAATAACACAAAATTGTGGCATTGTTGGGTTTTAACGATAAACAAAAGCATCAGCCAGATCATCTTTGTTGCTTTAATCACCATTCAGTTTGGCAGGCAACAAAAAGCAGCCCAGTCTTGAAGTGTAAATGGTTTTTTTGTCTCTACCTGGTGGCAGGTGTGGAAACTATTTCACATCAAGTTTCGATTGGGTAATGAAAATAAAATATTACACTGGCCAACAACAAATTTGCAGTATTTTTTTTTTAAATCAGAGATGCAAGTAAATTTCTTAATGATCTAGAATTTCTCCTTGTTTTTTTTTCTCTAGCACATCAGGTTTTCATAATAGTAATAATAATACAATAGCGTAATAAGGAATATAGTATTATATTAAGTAATATTTATGAATTAAGGGTTAGGTTTGGCAACAGGTGCAAGGTTTTCTGAAACATCGTAACTATAAATTACAACGCATGGTAAAACAAATATATCGGTGAAACTTAAAAACACAACTTAAAATATGTCAAAAACATGCGCCAGGAAAAAATAATGACATTTTAAATCAGCATCAAATATATGTTAAGGATTATGTGTTAAAATATATTTTTTTAAATATTTAATATGATAAGTGTATTCCCCCGGCTAAACCACAAGGTGGAGCCACAACTTATTAAACAGTACCGGTACGTTTTGATTGAGCTGGGACTGATGTAGAAGAGTGGTATGAATGTGGTCAATTCAAGTTTTACGTGTGTGGGAGTGTGCCTGTGTGTGAAATTCATCCAAGCAAATCAACAAATGCCAAAATGGCCTCTGTTTTTTATGGGGCCTCCTGCATCAGCAGACACATGCTCTGCCACAAAGTCAATATGAAACAGCCTTTTTGAGCTCTTCTCTTTCTGCACTGGACATCGACGTGGCCGATCGAGTTCAGTTAGTCACATGCATGTTACAAGTCTGCAAGACAAATTTGTTGTCGAGTGTCGCTGGTCGCCTTCATATCAACCGCTATGAAGCAAGGTTTGCCTGTTACATGAAGCGAGTGAAGCAGTCGTGCAGTTCTTGGATGAAGATGAGCTTCTCACAAGGGCCGACTCCTCTAAAGAGTGATGAGAGGAAGAGTTGACTGTGATCATAAAACGCCCTTGAGACTCATCTCGGAAGATGATGAGAAGGAAAAGGAGGAAGAGTTGCTCGCTACATGGAGAAGAAGAAAGACTGGGAAAATCCTGTGGTCTCCCAATTCCCACAAGTTCTGAGGCTCTGCAGAGGGAGTGAAAGTTTAGAACCCTGGAGTAACTTTCGTGGAAGAATCACCAAGCCTAAGATATAATATTGCTGTTTAAAAGGTCAACATTTTACAGGAGTGTATAGTACAAATACATTTCAGACTGTACAAGGAAAAACATTCTGCATTTTTTTTGAACAGTAAACACTTGTGATTTCACAAGAGTTTTTGAAAAATAATTTTAGAAGACAAATGCCATCATTTTACAAGGGTCAAGTTGGAATATTTTGAGAACAACTTGGAATTCACATGTACTGTATTTGATGAAACTTGGCCACAGTGCACTCCATCTTGGATAACGCTGAAAAAGACAACCACTCTGTTGTTTCCCCGTGAATTCCTGACATGTTTTATTTTGTTTTCCACAAGTTCTACCAGTTCACTCGTAATCTGCGTGCTTTGGTGTTTTCAAAACAATCTCGACTGATATACCCGGGCTGCAGCTATCAAATATTTTGGTATTCGGATACCGAACAGAAAAATCGAGATAATTGAGTATTCAGATTTATAAATATATATCGATATATTTTTGCTTGGTTTAAAGAACACTTATGAAGACAAAAGAGAAATTAACACATTCCACTTATAAAAAAAAAAAAAAATCAATAATGAATGACCAACTGGTTTTGCTTTTCAGATAATCAACATTTTTGTCGTTCAATTTAAACTGTGCATACTGTATTTAGTTCTCTAGAAACATAAGTACGTGAGATTTTAGGTTATGAGATCAAGCGACGTCAGAACCACCGGAGCGATTATGCTGGCTAAAACAGCCCATTTGAGAAAGCATGGTTTGTTAAAAATGGACCATCAGGAACTGCAACTTGATGTTTTAAACTGCCTTTGAAAACAAGTCCAACAACTCTATCAGGCACTCGCTTAGCTAGCCGCTAGCCATTAGCAGCTAATGCTGACAACAGGCGCTATATACTGTACACAATGTCAATGTCATTCATGAGATATTTTTTTGAGTCATTAATTAATGACTGAACATCGTTTCAGGATGACGTGTTGATATTGGTGGCAACAATTTGAGACAGCAGTATAAATTAGCAACAATTACAGTCGGGAAGACATGAGAAGGTGTAGGCACGACGCGCTTTCGAGAACTATTTCAAAATAAAAGTGTTTAAGGCATTTGATGTCCATGAATTGTTTAGTATATTTCGATTTATTTTGAAGTTACCGTCCTGCGTAGCGTGAAAAATTGTTGCTGGAGCTGACTTGACTTGACAGTCCACACCATATAAACCTGTGCCTGAGACATGGAAAAAAAATCCTTCAGCATTTTTTTTTTTAAATCGAGGTCTCGAGAACGCATTTATCTCCTAGGTTATATCAAGTGAGTGTTGGACGAATGTGAACAGAAAAAACACACATGCTTAAATGTAGTCATGCTTTATTGTCATACAAACAAAACAAGTACAGTCATAATTTAATTGAGTTAGTAAGGGTGTCCCAATACTTGTGTTCTCAGGGGGTTTTAGCCATCGATGTACACTTTTGACATTTTGCAAGCTATTTTCTAAGAAGATTCGTCATGTTTTACAAGAAAAATTTGCTCATTTTATGTTTCTCGTGGCATTGAATTGATCGCAATTGGCCTGCTGTTTTTGTCTTTGTAGACGTTTCGCTTCTCGTCTGAGAAGACATCCTGATCAAAATATTGTCATTTTACAAGAAAAATGTTGACATGTTACAATACAAATGTCACAATTTGCCATATTTAAAGTTGAAATGCTACCATACTGGTGAAACATGAGACAAATTTTATCATTTAAGAAGTAAATTTTGTCATTATCGAGAAAAATGTTGGCATTTTGTTGGAAAATGTCATTTAATCCCAACCTCTCCCCCCAAAAAGTCATTTTACAAGAAAATTTGCACTTTAAAGGTTAGGTGTGAAGTAAACTTGGCCAACTATCTTTTGAGTAAAACTATTCCAAGCATGCTTTTTCACGTGACCCACCTGGGTTCATAGACCCATAACGACATGCTTAACAACAAAAATGCTTTTGTTCAGCGAGTTACATCATTTACAGAATGCCAAGTCATCAATCAATCAGCCGTACTGCATTGTCGATTGTTATCGAGTCATTCGGCAAAATGTTCATATGCGGGCAAAAGAATAGGGCACGTAAATGGACCAGAAAACTGGAGCGATAGTTTCGTTCTTGCAAAGCGAATGAATTTCACGCCGGTGTCGACGAGCATTTTTTTGTCACAAGCACTTTGAGGCCAACTGTTTTCTCAAACAGAAATGAAAAAAAGTACATAATGTGCAGAGTGGCCGACAGCGCAAGAAAACTACCTTGGCAATGACAATACAGGACACCAACCCACTACAACATGTGCTCTCAGCGCTAGCTGACATGGACCAAGTTGGGAGTCCCATCATGCACAATTTACAGCATGGCACAGCATCGAATTGCAAACAGTAACGCTAGGCTAATGACGGCAGCATATATAGTTACCGGTAACTGTTTTTCCAATCTCCTTGGTTCAGGCATAACATTTTCCACATCCTAAGCATCTGGCTCGTACATATCTGTTCGACCGCACCTCCCCTTCCTCCAACCCTTCAAACACCCGGATCCCCTCAGATAAGTTTGAAACGTCGCTTTCCAAATCGATTTTTGACTGGATTTGTAGACTTTCGATAGTGAGCCCCGCCATTGTTGTCTTGAGGTGAGTCACACTTTTGGGGTTGACGCTTGTCAGGATCTCACTTCGGCGAAACTATTACTTTGTCAAATTATGAAACAGAATTTTTTTTTTCATTCTTTGGTGAGTGTATTTTGTTTAATTACTTGTGACGTAAAAATATTTAGTTTGGTATTTTCGAAAGTTACTTCACAGTTGACCTTTAAAAGTCATATAACTGGTGTCCTTCAAGACAGGTGTTGGCAAAAACATTATTACTGTATTATTATTGTTGTATTTTATTTTTAGGAAAGCAAATCTTAATTTTGCTCAGTTATAGTTGAGTAGCACAATTGTAGTTACCCACGTGAAATACTAAAAGACAAATTGTTGGCATTTTTCAAGAACAATTTCATAATTTGGTGGATTTAAACTTGTACTGTGACCACTCATGATTTTGTTCCTCGTGATATAAACTAAGCAGTACATGTCATATAGGCATATCTTCCCTCGGACATGAAAAAAAAAAGTTCACAGTAATTAATTATTCATCATTGCTGCTTTGCCAATAACCATGACAACAGCACCAGGCAGCACGCGCTGAACACGGTTGTTTTGTGCATTGTTCCACTTGAAACCTCTGCAAAACAAAACACAACAACACAGGAACAAAAAGTCATTGATTGATTTAACTCACGCGAATGGGAAATGGACGCTTTCTGAATAACTTACGCTCGTCATTCACAAATATGAATGATGTGTCCACGTCAAAGGCTGTGATGATGGCCGCGGCGTCCACCAAAACGCGAGCGATGGCGCTGTTGTCGGGCACCGAGCTGGACACAAAACTCAAATCCATGTTGGTGATGATGGAGCCGTTCCTGTCAGATGGAAAAGATACATTTATTAGGGATGTTCGATGCTATTTTTTTTCCAGACCGATACTAGTACAGTATTCACTCTGAGTACTCATCGATACCAAGTACTGATACCGTGAGTACTTTTGATACACAAAATTCCATTCAACACAATGATAAAAATTTTGAACAAACACCTTATAACAGGATAGCGTAAGCTACGTAGAGGAGGGCTTACTCAATGTCAAATTATTTTTTTCTTTTAGCTGGTATCAGCAGCCTCCACGAGTACCTGATACCTAAAAATGAGGTCAGCACTGGTATTCACCCGTCCCTAATTATTATTACCATCATTGTTTCAGTCATCAGCACCTGAAGCGACAACTGACCTGAATGAAGTCACTTCCAGTGTTCGAAATGAAGTGAATTCTCTTTGGTAGAAAGGTTCAAGCTGTGAAAACACCAGCAAAGAATGAAGACGTAATACTGACAAAATACAAAATGAGTACTGAAAAAAATGTCGGCATTCGCACAATTTTGTCCATGTAAAAGTCAACTACTGATGAAGTCGTGTGAGGCAAATGTTGGCATTTCACAAAAATGAAATATTTCAAGAAATGTTGTCATTTATATATATATACCAGTGGTTCTTAACCTGGGTTCGATCGAACCCTAGGGATTCGGTGTCTCAGGGGTTCGACAGAGCCTCTGCCATGGAGAGTAAGACAGCGACTCAACATGTTAATTAGTTATGACACGCCCACTTGGCCATCACTGGCTGCCGATGATCACATGACATTGCTTGTCCAATCAGTGCTGTGGGAAATTTAGTTCGCTTCGTAGTCAATGTGTGACTGTCGTGATAGTACGTTAAAAAAAAGTATACTTATCTCTTGAAATTGTATTTACTTTTTTTCTGTTTTTAATAAATGCATTTTTTTTAAATATCGTGAATTTGTAAAAAAATATATATATATATTTATTTTTCACTAATGAAGGGTTCGGTGAATGTGCATATTAACTGGTTCGGTTCGGTACCTCTGAAAAGGTTAAGAACCACTGATATATCCTGTAATTTGGCACATTTAATGTTGTAATGTCACGATCAGAAATGGTCATTTTGCACGATTCAAGTCATAATGTCACCACAACTATCGTGAAATACTCACTGGATGGATGGTATTGTACAAGGTAAAGGTCAGATTTTATAAGACAATATTTATCATATCATATACATTTTGGCACCGCCACGGTGTTTTCCATTCCGACCCAGGCCTTGGGAGGCCTGTGTTAAAGTTCAAACTTTTACCAACACTGGTCAAATCCGAGACAAATGTTGGCATTTTAAAAGAGAAATGTCGACATTTGACAGGATTTCAAAAAAGTTTTCATATCCGTAGTGCTAGCTCTGGTGCTTACCGTTGTCTCGACCGTGGAAGCCCGCCTGATAAATGCTGCGGAAGATGAATCCAGCAAGTCGTTGGTGAACTGCTCTCTCACCGATCGGAACGTCACTCGTCGCATCGTGAGCGCCTCGGCAGGGGTTACCCTCGTCACCGGCGCAACGGTTGTCGTGACTCTCACTGGATTATCAATCGCAGATCAGTTAGCGGATGAATTCGGAAGTGGGTCCGGACTGGATGAACGATAACTTACCAGCAGCTTGAATCGACTCCTCGTCAAAGGTGAGGTTGAAGGTGTTGTTGGGGTTGGACACGGCCTCGCTTAACGTTTCGGCCACGTTGTCTGCGCTGGGAATTGATTCGCCTGTTGTGGTGTTGTCGTTGAACTCGATGTCCACTTCCGCCTTGATGTTGTCCACTCGGAGCCGGCCCACAGCGCGGCTGTGTTAGCGATGCGTTATCGGCATTGTTACATGACGACATCCGTATCGGTATGGAGGCGATGTTTACCTGAAACCTCGAACGATGCAGCGTCTATAGGTTGTGTACCTCCTTCTGTAAATGACGTCATACTTTGACAAGAATGCAAATGTTAGCTCCAGTGATGCCATACAATGAAACACCAAACCAACATTGTACTCACCACTAAGAAGATTCTTCGAGCGAGAACAATAAATTCTGGACTGTTGGGGTCAGCCAGGGCTGGTACATATGGTTCAAACACAACCGCAACAACAACTACAACCGCAACAACAACAGGGGGTGGTGCACGGCTTGTGGTGGTCGTTGTTGCCGTGGTTGTCGTTGTCGTAGCTGGAGTGGTGGTGGTTGCTACTACGACTGTTGTCTTTGGACTTGTTACGACTACTGTGGTTGATGTTGCATTTAGTTGTTTCGTTGTTGTTGCTAAGGCTGGTGTAGTTGTGGTCACTGTCGCACCGCCGGTGGTTGTCAAAGCCCGAGTCGTTGCTGCAACTCTGGTTGTCGGTGTTGTCGTGCCACTGGTTGCTGACACTCCTGTGGTTGTCGTGGCACCAAAGATCGTTGTCGCATTGCCGATTGTTGTTGCACCTCCGTTTGTTGTCCCATTGCTGGTCGTTGTCGTAACTTTGATTGTTGTCACACCCACAGTTGTTGTCGCTGCACTGATTGTTGCTGCTACTCTGGTGGTTGTGGCAAATCCAGTGGCTGTTGCATCCGTGGTCGTTGTCGGACGTCCGGTCGTTGTCACACCTCCAGTCGTCGTCACATTCCCCGTCGTTGCTGCATCTCTGGTTGTCGGTGTTGTTGTGTTTCCAGCTGTTGTCGTGCTACTGGTTGCTGACACTCCTCTGGTTGTTGTGGCACCAAAGATCGTTGTCGCATTGCCGATTGTTGTTGCACCTCCGTTTGTTGTCCCATTGCTGGACGTTGTCGTAACTTTGATTGTTGTTACACCCACAGTTGTTGTCGCTGCACTGGTTGTTGCTGCTACTCTGGTTGTTGTGGCACCAAAGATCGTTGTCGCATTGCCGATTGTTGTTGCAGCTTCAGTTGTTGTCCCTCCTCCAGGGGTTGCATCACCAGTAGCTGTCACCTCCCCCTTTGTTGTCACACCTTCAGTAGTTGCCGCAACTTGAGTTGTTGTCGCACCTACGGGTGTTGTCACTGCTCTGATTGTTGTCTCAACTCCTGTTGTTGTTGCCCCTTCAGTTGTTGTTGTGACCTTGGTTGTTAATGAGCCTCCAGTAGTTGTTGCGATTCCGGTTGCTGTCGCACCCTCGGTTGTTGCTTCTTGAGTTGTAGTTAAAACTCCAGTGGTTGTTGCACCATTATTTGTTGTTGCTACTCCGATTGTTGTTGCTACTCCGGTTGTTGTTGCTATTTCAGTTGTTGCTTCTCTAGTTGTAGTTAAAACTGCAGTGGTTGTTGCATTGCCAGCAGTTGCTATTCCGGTTGTTGTCTTTACTTCAGTTGCTGTTGCTAGCCCGGTTGTTGTCACAACTTCAGTTGTTGGTTCTCCAGTTGTAGTTAAAACTGCATTGGTTGTTGCATCGCCAGTTGTTGCTATTCCGGTTGTTGTCACAACTTCAGTTGTTGCTTCTCCAGTTGCAGTTAAAACTGCAGTGGTTGTTGCATCTCCAGTTGTCGCAACTCCGGTTGTCGTCTCTACTTCAGTTGTCACTATCCCGGTTGTTGTTGTTATTCCAGTTGTTGTCACAACTTCAGCTGTTGTTTCTCCAGTTGTAGTGAAAACTCCAGTGGCTGTGGCATCGCCGGTTGTTGTCTCGAGTTCAGTTGTTGGCGCTATTCCGACTGATGTCACTATTCCATTTGTCACTATTTCAGTTGTTGCTTCTCCAGTTGTAGTTAAAACTGCATTGGTTGTTGCATCGCCAGTTGTTGCTACTCCGGTTGTTGTCTCTACTTCAGTTGTTGTCACTATTCCGGTTGTTGTTATTCCAGTTGTTGTCACAACTTCAGTTGTTGGTTCTCCAGTTGTAGTTAAAACTCCAGTGGTTGTTGCATCGCCAGTTGTTGCTACTCCGGTTGTTGTCACTATTTCAGTTGTTGCTTCTCCAGTTGTAGTTAAAACTGCATTGGTTGTTGCATCGCCAGTTGTTGCTACTCCGGTTGTTGTCTCTACTTCAGTTGTTGTCACTATTCCGGTTGTTGTTGTTGTTATTCCAGTTGTTGTCACAACTTCAGTTGTTGGTTCTCCAGTTGTAGTTAAAACTCCAGTGGTTGTTGCATCGCCAGTTGTTGCTATTCCGGTTGTTGTCACAACTTCAGTTGTTGCTTCTCCAGTTGTAGTTAAAACTGCAGTGGTTGTTGCATCGCTAGTTGTTGCTATTCCGGTTGTCGTCTCTACTTCAGTTGTCACTATCCCGGTTGTTGTTGTTATTCCGGTTGTTGTCACAACTTCAGCTGTTGTTTCTCCAGTTGTCGTGAAAACTCCAGTGGCTGTGGCATCGCCAGTTGTTGTCTCGAGTTCAGTTGTTGGCGCTATTCCGGCTGATGTCACTATTCCATTTGTCACTATTTCAGTTGTTGCTTCTCCAGTTGTAGTTAAAACTCCAGTGGTTGTTGCATCGCCAGTTGTTGTCTCTACTTCAGTTGTTGTTGCCGTTCCAGTTGTTGTCTGTATTCCTGTTGCTATAACAATTTGAGTGAAGATGTGAAGATCAGAAAAATTAGTTGTCTACCTTTTTAGTGACCAGTCATTTTCTTCACAGCACACAAATGATTTACCGAAAAACAGGAGCAAAACTGATAGCCATGGTGCAGCTATCATTTTTTCTGTTCTTGAACCTGCAAAATGGGAACATACACTTAATCCCAAAAAATGGAACAGTCACTTTTAATCAGATACTTTTTGCAGTTGCGTTTCAATGTTATCTAAAGTTCTGGTGTGTGGTGAATCTCTCTCTCTCTCTCTCTCTCTCTCTCTCGAGCTCCCTTCTCGCTTGTCCTCTCCTTGTTT
>CAAKHF010021597.1:5456-25348 GCA_901007745.1 Hippocampus kuda
CCACACCTTGGTTACCGTGATAATACGGTCCTGAAAAATAGTTGAAATGCATTTTTTAAATTTTCCTCACTTATGTTAAAACATGACAAGTTGTAATAGGGAGCGACCAATATGGATTTTCTTTTTTAGGGCGATGACTGCTTAATAAACCGATAAATTTTGGGTTGGGGGGGGTCCCTTAACAGTCACAAAGATATGAATTACTGCCAGAACATTTCATTGTTTTACCTTTAGTATTTTTTTTTACTTTCCCACACAGAGGGAAAAAAAATTGCCCCTTTTTTTTTTTTTTTTTTTTATGTTTGAATGTGTTGATTTGTATTTTAATTTTCAATTAAAAAATTGGCCGCTTTGTGCCATTTTTTTTTGGAAGTGCTAATATCGGGCCAATTAAATCATTCGGCTGATTAATCGGTCAGGCCCTAGTTGTACTATCCAAAAGAGTCCCGAGGCGCAGGTGTACCGCAGATGACTCCAAGGCACGGCTGGAAGCCGTTGTTGGAGCCCTGCAGCCTCAGCTGGTGGTCCATCTGCGAGTCGATGTCCTGCAGCGACGGCAGGGCCGGACCCCGAGGGTGACTGTGGTACCAGCCCACCAAGGACAAGCCGCGCATGAACAGGTTCTGGCAGATCTGGATGCGTCATGGTAAAAAAAAAAATAATAATAATAATAATAATTATGTGACTTTTTTGGAGTGTGTGACAATTCTGTGTGCGTAGCTTTGTGCGTTACCTCCTCCTCGACAGCAGAGGCAGTGTCTCTGTCCGCCAGTCTCGTTCGACAAGGGAACGCCCGTAAGACGGTCAGCACTGAAACAACACAAAACGATTTGAAGGATGCTCCGTTATCATGATTTTTTTTTTTTTTTTTTAACTTCTCGGGTCAAACTTACATTGCGTGTTGGTGTCCCACCGTCCTCCCAGGTATCCCACCACCTCACTTGTGGTCAGGTGGCAGTGGAAGTCCTCAGGAGGAAATGCAAACAGTGCATGTGAGTGACGACGTTTGTGTATGATTGTTTGAGCCCACCTTGAGTGTGCCCCCCCACCCCCCCCCAAACGTTTTTAGTGTGCCTGTATGCGCGTTACCATGAGCAGCAGCACGTTACTGGACACGGCCACATTGAACGGCTGGAACCTGTTAATGGCCGAAAAGGCTGACAGCTCCACCAGCGTGTGAGGGTCTCTGAGGATGCAAGGTCACCTCGTTAGTGCTCTCCGGAGGACTCGCTAAACTTTGACCAAGGATGACTTTTAAAGACCTGGAAGCGTCCCTGGTGCCCAGATTGCAATATCTGACTGGGATTCTTTCCCGGTCCGTTCTCCTCGGAGCCAAGGCATCTGTAACAAAAACAAACAAAAAGAATACTAATTATTTGGCCTACTTATGTTATACGGCAGTATTCAGTCATGTCTGGCATCTAGTGGTGAATGGTGATACTACAACTTAAAACGACAGCCTGCATCTTGGCAGTTTGGTACCCATGAATTTGCATTTTACTGATTTTGGTGCAAAGCTAAAGGCCAAGACTTTATTGCATGTTTATGCGGACACAAATTTAAATCTTTTTTTTTTCACCCTCGTCCTTAAAAACTAACTAATAAGTTACAAAACTTCCCGCCAGGCGTCCTTGAAATAGGAAACCATTTGCTGAGGAGCAGAAGGGAGATTTACGGGGGGTGGGGTGGGGGAAGTACCGTGTAATCCTCCAGGTTTGTTGTTTCTGTTCTTCTCTTCTGCTTGTATGGCTGATTTCCCTTCCTCTTCGTCCTCGTCGTCATCTTCCTCGCTCACCAGGCTCTGACGTCAGCAAAACAAATCATGATAGTCGTGACCTACACTGAAGGACAGCTTGTGATTTCGATAACACGCTTCCTCACCATGTCTGCGCTGGGCTGGTACTTGTGCAGCCAGGTGGTCTTGTATTGGGCCAGCTTCTGCCCGCGGTAGCGCACCGACGCCCAGCCGCAGCCGGACTTCTTGGCCGGGTTGACCAGACGCTTGCAGTGGGTGGCCCAGGCGCTCGGCGAGTTGAAGATCTGACCCGTCTCCACCCAGCGGATTTTGCCGTCATTCAGCAGGTCCCCGATGAAATTCTTACCCTGATGGAAGGAAGCGTCGGACACGGCAACAAACATGATCACATCGATGAAGCCATTTTTAGCGGTTAAAAAGACTTCAGGCCCACTGTGACGTGCTATTTTCTCTACCAGGTAGTGAATGGCCAGCACGCCATCGCCAGGTTCCACCAGGCCGTCCTTGAGGAGCACCCGCAGCGTGATGCCTCGCCGCGTGAGTAGCGAGCCTCGGCCCGAGCTGGAGCGCAGGTCGGCCTCCTCGCCGCCGCTCAGCTCCTCCTCGTCATCCTCGCCAGCATCTTCCACCACCTGAGGCGAGCCGGGCACCTCTGGGAAGAACACACACAGTAAATAATGTTACCATCTCAACTTTTACCAGTGGTCCACATAGAACTATACAACTATTATAGACGATATTAGCAATGGGACCATTTCTATAACCAAGCAGATTTCAAATCCGTTCTTACAGGGCCGATGTCAGCATTTTTCCATCCTCTGATTGGTTGGTCAGAGCAAAACATGTTATTGTCAACTTCAGCTAGCAAAAGACAACAAGCAGCAGGTTGGTAAAAACTGACCGATTCCAAATAGAGGTTTCAAGCTCTTGCCATTCCCAGTTGAAATTTACTGTCAAAGTAAACAGTGAATAGTTACACCCTGCATATGTAATGCAAAATGTTATAAACAGCCTATAAATAGCATCTATGACGGTATTATAATACTTCGAAGCAGTTGAACCACGCAGTATAACATGAGTCACTGGGGGAATAGTCTTTATCCTCTTTGTGAAAAATGATTGCAGTTTACCGAGTCACTTTGTTGTAAAACTTGTCTTTGTTTGCATCTGTATGATATTATATTGCCTCCGGTGGCCGAGGCGCGCACACCAGAGGGAGTATAAAGGCTGGAGCGGATAAATGGCATTTCCATTCTTTTTGACAGGGAAAGATGATTTTTCAATGAGAGTTAAAAGAATTAGCTATATTTTATGTTTGCACTTTTTTTCAGGTCAAAGGTTTACATCCACAAAAAGGCCTTTATAAGTTTAAGTACGTTTTAATATGTTTGGACGTATTTAAAGAATGGGGGTTCTACGATGTGGTTTTTCCATTTTTTTCCCCCCAACTGCGCGTGGATGGGTTATTTATCCTCCGCGGTAAACGGGGGTTTATCTCTAATTACTGTTGACCAATTGTTTTGGTTTTCTTCCGGCGGCCATAAAGACTTGGTTGCCAAACTGTGAAGTGTCAAATAATCTACTTTAAGGTCTCACTGATAAAAGCCTCCTATTGTGGCTGCTATATGCTAAAGTAATAGCAATCCCCCCCCCCCCCGCCCCCTGTTTGTGTTTTTAGGGGGCAAAACGACCCCCAAATGGCGCGTCTCCGTTTACTGTCGCTAAAGTACCGCTGCTAGTCAGCCTTTTTGTTTCCGCCTTCCGCCAGGACACGGTTCCCCTTCGACAAGAAAAGCGGCCCGCTCCCTTACGTCCTTTTTCGTCCCCCGCAGCCTTGGGATGACAATTAAAGCCCACTTTCATTCATCCTCCTCACCCATGATGGCTCCGAGGGCGCCGGGAACGAGTCGCTCCAGCTCGGGAAGCCAGGCCGCTTGAGCTTCCAGTCCGGATCGAGGTTTTCTCTCTCTCGCTCCCGGTCGAAGGTGTACCGTTTTCCCCCTTGCTCACGGTGGCTCGGGCTGTTGAAAAGCTTAAAATGAAGGCTGCGCTGTGGTCGTTTCCTTGTGTTGCTTTAATGTCGGCTCCCCTCCCCTTTCTTTTTCCTCCTTGTCACTCTCTCCCTGGGCGCCAGCTGCCATGCCGACCACCACCCACTTCCCCCCCGGGAGACTTTTATGCACTCACATTATTATTAACATTAAAACACCCCACGAGCGGAAGACAACATTAATCGTAGTAATTATTGAAAACACATCAAGAATGTAAATAGTGTCGCGGTATGGGGGGGGGAGGGATTTGGAAATGAAATGTAAAAAGCACGCTGACTACTGTGGGGTGTTTTTAAGCGAGAAAAGTGTTACACGAAAAGTTTATAAAATTCCACATTGTTTCAAGACAGTTTGTATCCGCGGCACGGTCGGCGTCTTTTGGGAAGAAAAGCTCTTTTCGTGGACTTTGCCAGCAGAGGGCAGCAAATTTCTCGTGTCTAACGCCGTTAATTAGATTTTTATTTATTTATTTTTTAACAGAATGAGCCTGAGACTTTTTACATGCAGTTGGATGACAAACAAGCCGCCGTCTGTGGAAGTTTGAATGTAATTATTCGGAGAAATCGATCTTATCTTGATGTTCTATATTTGCCTAATGCCCTCATTTTATTGTCTTTTTTTAATTTGGCGATGTTTAATTTTAGACCACCATTTAGAGAAAAAAAATGATGCTGATGACAGTTAAAATCCCAAATATTTTTTTAAATCATATTTGCATTTCATTTTGTACAATTGTGGACATTTATATATTTGATGAAACATTCGTTGACTTTTATAACCTGTCAGTATCAGGTTTCGTTTTTACCGGATATGACGTCTCATCAAAAGTGTTCCCTTGCAGCTGATTGGAGTAGCGTCGGTGAGGGGGCGGTTCTTTAAAGTCGCGCGAGTGGAAGTCAATAATCAACTGTTCCTGCTGAAAACAGTGACGGGAAAAAGTAAATAATCGCTTTCCACGTCAGTTTTAGGATGTGTGCGTTACGTTTAACGATGCGTCGGCTTAAGAAAGAAGCTCAAGAACCGGTGGAAAACGTCAAACCGACACGGAAGAGGCAGCGGACGCGTGAAAAAGACGGTAATAATAATAATAATAATGTGACAAAATATGATTAAATAACAGCACACCGGCTTATATTTATGTTCATTGAAATGTTTTTTCCTGCCCTAACCTGCTGTGGTATGTTACATCATGCTGATTTTTCTCCTGCAGAAGTTCCCACGGGTGCTGTTTTGCCCTCCCCCTACCACACATTCTGTGACCCTGCTAATGTTGCCAATATGCGAACTCATCTTCTCAGCTGGTACGACCTGGAGAAGAGAGAACTCCCATGGAGGACCCTGGTATGAATTTAGCAATTTTTGGAAAACACTACACGGGGTCCTCGTCCTAACTAGTCCCTTGTGTTACTCCAACAGGCACTAAGAGAGCCCGATGTCAACATAAGAACATATGCAGGTATGCTAAAGGTCGTCATTGCATTATGAAGCTGACAAGACTCGCTTGAATGTATTTGTCGTTCCCTGTTCAAGTGTGGGTATCTGAGATCATGCTGCAACAGACCCAGGTCACCACAGTTATGGACTACTACATAAAATGGATGAAGGTACACATTTTAATCAGTGTGTGGTGATACTGTATTATCAGTTTGTTGATGTTGTAAAGTTGTGTGAATGTGTTCCAGCGTTGGCCCACGGTTTCGGATCTTGCAGCTGCGACACTGGAGGTGACCACTATCACCTCAGATCTCAGTTTAAAAAAAAAAATACGTAAAATGAATTGAGACTATTGATTTTATTCATGAGTAGGAGGTGAATCAGATGTGGGCGGGCCTTGGCTACTATTCACGGGGGAAGCGTCTCCATGAAGGTGCCAAAAAGGTGAGTCATGGGCACTTTTTGTCACATTAAACTGCATCTTAATTATTAATTATTTATATTGCTATATATTATATATAAAAAAATATATTTATATTGGTGCGTTTATGTGTGCAGGTGGTGTCGGAGCTTGGGGGCCAAATGCCCGGCACGGTGGACGAGCTGCTGAGACAACTACCAGGAGTGGGCCGCTACACTGCCGCAGCCATCGGCTCCATCGCGCTGGGCCAAGTCAGTCATCATAGACGCACACATGAACGCCCTTTAATGGCAGGAAATAACGACATCGCTCATCGCCTAGGTCACAGGAGCCGTGGACGGGAACGTCATCCGCGTCCTGTGCCGTATGAGGGCCATCGGGGCCGACTGTACAAGTCCTGCAGTCACAGAGGCCCTTTGGTGAGTAAATCAACTCTGTCAAGATCTCTGGAAATTCAATCATCACAAGCAGCCTGTGTGATTGATCACAGTGATAGTCACGTTAAATCTACTACAAAGAGTGTACAAAAGAGAGATAAGATCACAGAGAGTATTTAAATTGAAGTAGAAACAATGACATCGTGTATGTACATACACACGCATGCATTCCAGCACACGCTACTAAATACTACTACTACTAAATAGCATGCAAATAGTTTAAGTTTGTCAAATATATAATTGTTGCACTGCTAATTCACTGTAAATCATTTTGCCATCAAAAGTATGTTTTCATTGTTGTTGTTATTTTATAGAGACTTAAAGGACTGTTTAGACTTTTGAAGCATCATTCAAGCAAAAATGATTAACATCAGGCCGAAAAACATGAATGGTTTTTTCTTGTCTGTTGTCCTTCAGGGCTCTGGCGAATACGCTGGTGGACCGAAAGCGACCGGGTGACTTCAACCAGGCTATGATGGAGCTTGGGGCCCGAGTTTGCACCCCAAAGCGACCCCTGTGTGAACAGTGTCCTGTACGCTCTCAGTGCCACTCTTACCGCAAGGTAAGAATAAAAGTACAGTCCACTTCAGTGGCAGCCGGTCATGAGAGCATGCGACGGTCCCACCAACACGCCCGGTGTGTGTGTGTGTGTGTGTGTGTGTGTGTGTGTGTGTGTGTGTGTGTGTGTGTGTGTGTGTGTGTGTGTGTGTGTGTGTGTGTGTGTGAAAACGACTCCTTCAGTTTCTGTATCGTACATTTCCAAGATTCACCAAAATGAGTCGCGAAAAGTTTGATGGTAGTTCCTCTTTAATGCCACAGATAGGGCCAAGGTGGGGCACACGCGGCGCTTTAACATTCAGCGTTGGCGTGTCAACTTCGGGTCAAGTCAAGCTCGTTTGTCTGTTGGTTGAACTTCAACCGGTACCTGGAGGCAATGATGCTTGCGAATCATTATTGTGTGTAGGTCCAAGCCAAACTAGAGCAGAATTCCAAGAGGCTGTTGGGGAAAATGGACACGAAGCCCGCCACACTTCCAGACATTGAAGACTGCAGTAAGTCATCTTCTTTTCTTCACACGGGACTTGCCATCATTTTTTTTTTCTGGTAACTCTTGCTCAGGTGCCGATGGATTATGCCCACTATGTCCACGCGAGCCTTGGGATGAAGAGTTGGGGGCTCAGAACTTCCCGAGAAAGCCCGCCAAGAAGCCTCCCAGGCTGGAGCGAACCTTGACATGTGTGCTGAGTCGGTGCGGAGAAAGAGGCGAGGAGGAGTTCCTGCTCATGCAAAGGCCAAATAAAGGTTGGAATTTTGTTCCAATGTGGATTATGATTCTCATGATGCATTTCGGTTGGAGTGCAATCGCCAACGTCTTCGATCCATTCCATCAATATCTATTCTATTCTCTATTTTCCGCACTAAAAGGCACAGCTAAAAGCCTTCCATTTTCTTAAAAGCTCACAGCGCGCCTTAAAATCCGATGCGCCTTGTGTCTGGTCATTACGGTAATATTTCGACTCCCAAAATGGTTCCTTGCTCGGGACATGCTGACAACGCAGAGTTCAAACTTAAGGCGATCGGTTTCGCAGTTGAACACGGAAATAGAGCAGCGGCAAGAGAGTTAATGAGTCAGTGTTATAACTTGCTGTTGGTTAAGTGAACTGTGTCGCTGCTTTATTAAATACGTTTTACTGACATCTGATCGTTCTGTTGGTGTTTCCTTGAGCGTAGCTCCATCTAGTGGATGCATTGTAGATTGCGTCTTATAATGCTGTGCGCCCAATGTATGAAAAAAATGACAAAATAGGCCATTCATTGAAGTTGTGCCTCATAATCCTGTGCGCCTTATAGTGTGGAAAATACGGTATGTGGTCTTATATACATTTGCCCCCAAATCCATGTGGTTTTGTCAGGTTTACTGGCAGGCTTGTGGGAGTTTCCTAGTCTTTTGTTGGAGGAGGAGGAGCGGTCTGAAAAGAAACACAAGACGGCGCTGTGCGCGCACCTCGGCAAACACTTGCGAGCGCCGTTGATTGATTGCTCCCTTCAGTACGTGGGAGAAGTAAGTGCTTGAAATTGAACGCAGTTTTCTCCAGGCTTGAAAGCTCCTTTGAATTCTGACCATGTGCTTGAAAGCCATCAGAATGACTCCTTGTCCAAATTAGGTGGTCTTAACTCATCCATTAAAATGAATTCAATTCAACTAGAACCCACCACATGAGCAAAGTATGCGATGTTATTTTGCATCCCTTCATATTTCCGAAATTGAAAAAAATGAATCCACTGTTGGTTTTGATTTCCCACCACTGATGCTTCCCCTGAATTTGTTGCCCTGTCATCACAGGTGCTTCACATCTTCTCGCACATCCATCAGATCTACGTGGTTTACGCTTTGCACCTGGGAGACGCCGAGGCACCTCCGCCGAGGGGAGACCTGCGCTGGATCAGCAGGCCAGCGCTGCAGGAGGCCGCCGTGTCTACGGGAGTGAAAAAGGTCACAACATATATTACAGGAATCCACAGACGCAGTCAACCTCCTGCATATTTGCACTTCGGCAGTTGCAAATTTGCCTGTTTGCAGGTTTTTATTTGGTGGGGAGGAAGGAGGGGTTATCCTACGAGGTCACATGACTTTTCATATTCACAATGTGTATTCATCTTTGTTTTATGTTTAGTTTGACAGTGAATTTCCCTTTCCCTTATTTTTTGAAAATCAAAGCAAAAAAAAAAAAAAAAATCAGTCAAACGAAGAAGCGGCAGTGGCTAGTAACTCGAAAAACTATTAAATTGCGTCAATTGTATCTCAAGACACCATTGTATTTGTCCATTGTATCCTGGGAATATTTTTTTTTTTACATTAAACGTTTGTCTTTATTAAAATGTACTGTATGTAATCTTCTGTGCAGATTGTGAAGCTTTATGAATCTGCGAGTCTTCAGAAGGAGCGGAACTCTCCAGTAAGTATTCTTCCGCTCCTGGCTTGTTGGAAGCATTTGCTTTAGCCTAGTGTGCAATTTTCAAAATGGAGACGCTGCTCTGAAAAGCCACCAGAAGCTCTTGATACTGCCTGTGATGATGATAATAATTAATTTGCACACTTGCCTCACTTTAGGATGCGACGAGGAAAAAGGATGACGACAAAAAAAGACCACGCGGCACAAGGAAAGGCAAGATGAAGACGTCCAGTAGAAACAACAAGCAACCGTCACTCTCCTCCTTCTTCAGGACCACAAAGCAAGAGCCTTGCTGAATGTTTCACATTTCTACGTTCTGTACACAACGGTCTACATTGATGCCGACCGTTTAGAAAACCTACTTGGCGATTTACATACATACACGTCAGCGGCCGTTCACGTTTAGATTCCACTTGACTAATATAAACGTCCATGAGAGTGAACGAGTTAATAGCCAACTTTCAATTCTGTAAATTACTCCCCACAGAACCCCCCCCTTCCTTTTTTTCCCCCCTAAATGACTAATTCCCATACAACGTTTCCAAGTTCCTAGAATTTTTTAACCCTCATGACAGGATCAAAAAATCACAGAATTGCTGTATTTGTAGATGTCTAAAACGTTTTTATTGCGATATGTCAACGATACCAAAGGTATTACAAATGCAGCAACAGAATCAAAGCACACACATATTCCGAGGTTTACTTCATTTCTTTACATTCTCTGTTTTATCATGTTTTTTATACAATAGTGTTATTTTTCTTTTATTAAAAAATGGACAAAGTGGTGGTGTTTTTTGTTTTTTTTCGGGGGAGGGGGGGGCTGAAACCGACGAATGAAATGTCAGCTCGTTTCAGTGGGGAAAGCTGATTTGACATGAGTACATTGAGTCACGTACTGCCCAACATAAGGGTTTTGGGAGTTATGAGGAGGATCCGACCAATGTATAATGTTGTACAGTAATGTATAAAAAGTTTTTCCATATTTTTTTTTAACTCAAGTGTTTTGCCATATGCCCTGCTTCTAACGGTGGTAAGAAGAATGAGGACAAAGAAGAAGCCAATGATGTCTATCTACCGAATTACAGGTCGAAATCATTAGAAGAACATGAGCCAGGTGTGCGAGTCGTCGATTTAGAGAAGCAGTACGAGCATCGTACTTTGAAATGTACGATACAGAAACTGAAGGAGTCGATAAAGGCCAAATAAGGGTGTTGAAATAATTTTAAACCTGTTGAAAATGTGCCAGGTACCACTCTATTTGTTTGAAAGACTCGTCGATGTCTTGAGTTTCATTTTGCTCGTGCCGTCAGTTTTAAAACAATCAAAAGGAAAAGAAACAGCGCCCTCCAGTGTACAGTTTGTGTGACCTAACTTGACTTTTTTTGTCGGCATGCAAAGAATGCGGACGCGTGTTGGTCTCGTTCCTCTCCATTGTTGCTCTCGAGTGTTGGCGGCCGCATAATGTGCTGCTCTGCACAAGGAGGAAGAGCAACGGCCCTCAACCCAACCTGAAGTATGTAACCTCGCTCACGCGGCGGTCCGCCGGAAAGTATTTCAAATGTTCAAGATTTTGATGACGTCTTTTTGGCGTATAACAAGCAGGTGATGACGTCCGCGTGGCAAACGATCTTGTCCGTCCACCAGCACATCGTCGACCATGGCGGTATGTCCGTTTCACTCTTTTTAAGGCAACAGCAAATTTGTAGATTGTTAATACAGGTTTAGTTTTTGGAAAACTTTTGTGTTCTTATTGTTCAATACTAAGTGTGTCGGGTGTACTCTCCTTTGAAACCTGCTAGACGTGTCGAGTGAATGCCGGCATTGTCTCTGTATTTTTGGTTTTTCTTCTCGTGTCACATTGTTTGGCCCCTCCATGTGACTAAATTTCATGTTCAAATCCTTATTTTCATTTGAAAAGGTGGTCACCTCATTAGGTACATCGAAGTCCGATATCAGCATATCGAGCAGGCACCTTTGATCAAATTGTCCAAGACCTCTAAATCATTAAATAAGACAGCGATCCATGGCAGTAAAGCGCTACTTTTGTCTCAACAAAACTTCAACGTGGTTCCTTGGCACTGAAGTTGGTGGTGAAGCACTTTGTCGAAATGAAAATCCTCAATTGACTTCCATGTAGTTCCGCAGTACCAAAAGGGCAGCAAGGCACTACTTGTGTCTTAATCAAGGATGCCCAAGTCCAGTCTTTGAGAGCCTCTTTCCAACGCGCTAGACATATTTCCCTCCTCCAAGGCACCTGATTCAAATCAGCTCATCGGCAAACTTCAAACGTTGCCCCCACCTTTCCCCAAAAAAATCGTTTTTCCTCTCTGTTGAAAAGTTAAATATGTAAAACTGAGAATATTCCGGCTGCAGTTCATATCTTCATTGTTATAAATGTTAAGGGACCAAAAAAGATATATTTTTAAAAATGTATCACATTTAAAAAAAAAAATTAATTGGTCGATTGATCAGTTTTGTACAACTAAATATCGCAATAGGCATCGGCCCCAAAAATCCATATCGGTGATAACATGAGAAATTTTGTTGTTTTTTTAATTTAAATACAATGTCAAGAATTTTTTTTGGGGGGGGGGCAACATTTATTTTGACTTCACTTTTACTCACCTTGTAAACCTGTAAATCAAATTTTATTTGTTTATTTTATTTATACTCCAGACAAGAGAACTGACCCGTGGCCGCTGGTCTACTCGCCGATCCCGGTCACGCTCATCGTCCTGATGTACTTGGGCCTGGTCTGGGCGGGGCCCCGGCTCATGAGACACAGAGAGCCCGTCGACCTCCGGGTGGTCCTCATCTTTTATAACTTGGCCATGGTGGGCATGTCGGCCTACATGTTCCATGAGGTGCGTCAAAACCTCTTCACTTTTGGAGTGTGTGTGAAGTTGAGCGATTGCCGCCACAGTCTTGGTTCTTTGTCATCTGTCGTGTACATTCTTGTTGGCATGCGTCTCGTACAGGGGTCGGGAACCTATGGCTCGCGAGGCAGGTGTGGCTCTTTTGATGATTGCATCTGGCTCACAGATAAAACAAAATATTCTCTCGCTTGTTTAGTCCATCCATCGATTTTTTTTATTGCTCATGTCCTGTTTAGGGCTGCAGTTGGCGGCAGGAGCAATTTTAATTGGATGATACTGGCCTACGTTGGCCGTTTGCTTGGTCAACAGGTAAACGCCCCCTTGAATCAGCCCGCTCGATCATTAGCTCAAAGGTCATCCTTCGACGAATAAAATGGCGAAAAGAAAAAAAGATGTATGGTAGACTTCAGGATGAATGGCCCGAAGGATTCGTCTTTGTGGCGAGAACAGGTTCTGCGGTGTGTCTAATTTGCAATAACAAAATACCATACGATGAAACGGTCGAATGTAAAGCGGCACTTTGACACGCGTCATGCTACGTTTGCATCAAAATACCCTGCGGAAGCGCGCAAGCTACTGAGCAGGGTGCAAGCCAGCCAGCAGCAACTCCGCGTATGGATCCGGCAAGCTGACGATAATTCCGCTCGCTTTGCTGGATCCAAAAAGTCCAACTGTGAAAATTCTCATGTGACTTGTCTCGCAGTTCTTGGCCACTTCCTGGCTGTCCAACTACAGCCTCCTGTGTCAGCCGGTGGACTACAGCGACAGGCCGCTGCCCATGAGAGTGAGAAACATTTTGGCAGAAAGCTTCTTGGAGTGTCTCCAAAACCACGTCATACGTTTCATGTGTTATTGTTATGATTGTTATCATAATGTATATATTTTTTTGTTTTGTTTTTTCAAAGATGGCTCGGGTCTGTTGGTGGTTCTTCTTCTCCAAAGTCATCGAGCTCAGTGACACGGTATATAGAACCACCTTTCTCATAGCTTGTAAGCGGGCACCGGGGCACTTACCAGTGTGTGTGTGTGTGTAGGGGAGGGGGGGTGTCATTTAGAAAGATTGTTTGTCCTCTTGTCTGTCGCGTATCATGAAGAGAATGTCCTTTCTCTGTGTTGCCTGGCGTGGTGGTGGTGGTGGGGGGAGTAGGTCTTCTTCATCCTGAGGAAGAAGAACAGCCAGCTGACTTTCCTTCACGTCTTCCACCACGCCACCATGATCCTCAACTGGTGGTCTGCGATCAAGTACACGCCGGGCGGACAGTGTAAGTCGACCTCTGCTTGCGGCAATGAAGTCAACCCAGAAAATTTGACTCTTCGTAGGGAATTTGAATGTATGTATAGATGGGAAAATGTATTCTTTGCATACCTCTGATCAAAATAATCAAATTTCATGCAAGTACACCGCGGTGCCTTGACTCGGACGTTTTTTTTCCAGAAGCACCCACACACTTCTATGAAGTCAGAAAGTCCTCTATTTTTGTTTTTTGGGTGGATTTGGGGTCGCGTGTTTTGGAGGGTGAGCCCTTTGACTACTAACAAAGAAAGCAAAGCACAACATCAAATCTTCAATTGTTTTCCGTTGGACATCCACGTCGCTTCCCTTCATCTGCTAATAGAATTACCATGTGGTGTTGCAGCTTTCCTCATCGGCCTGCTCAACACTTTTGTCCACACTGTGATGTACTCTTACTACGGGCTGGCTGCTCTGGGGCCTCACATGCAGAAGTACCTGTGGTGGAAGTCATACCTCACCAGCCTGCAGTTGGTAAGAAGGAGCAGTCTTGATCCGTGTGTCTTTTTTTTTTTTTCCAAATCGTCATCTGTGGAAGTTGAGAAAAGTAGCAAGTCTATTTTGACAAACTACAGAGTAGAAACTACAGATACACAGGGGCAATTCTAGTTGTTCGTTGCAGAGGATAAATAATATATGCCGGTGGTATTGTTGTGATGATTGTATGTCTGCGGGCGATTTGCATTGTTTGATAGCTTGAAGCTAAACGGTTGTTAGACACACACAAATATGCGGACGTTCTGTGTATCTGTTTTCAAATGTAGGGAATGAAATAAAACGTCATCGGGAACATAAAAACCTCATTATCATTCAAAATAACTTAAAAGTCTACTCAAGTAACACTCGTCGAGAAATGACCAAAAACAAAAATACTAATAAGTAAGTGAGTGGCACACATTGCAAAGAAATTAATGCCAGCTTTCATTCTGCCTCGCCAGCTGCAGTTTCTGCTGATTATCACGCACACGACCTACAACCTGTTCACCGAATGCGACTTCCCGCTCGCCACCAACGTTGTGGTGGTGATTTACGGCATCATCCTCCTCATCCTCTTTGGTAACTTCTATCGCCAGAGCTACCTAGACAAGAAGAAGCAGAAGTAAGACGGGTTCAGATTTGTGCAGCGCTGTTTTTTTTACACTTGAAAATGTTTACATCCAATCACACACAAAACATGTTGCTGAACTGTGTTTGTGCGCACTTGTGTGCATACTCGCCTTTGCCACAAGAGGGCAGCGAATGCCCATATTGGATTAAAAACAACCCGGAGTTGCTGACATGTTTCATTCATATATTTATTCTTTCTTGAATGGAGAAAATGGCAAACATTTTAAAGTGTGTTTTGAGCAATCTGTACATTTCTACACAGAGGGTCGGTGTGCTTTGAATTACTGTACCAAAGGAAATAAAAACCCCAAGCCCACAAAATCAAACGGAGGAATGCAAAGATTGTTTCCCACTTGTTATTCAAACAACACAGCAACACGATATGTTTGTTTCTGTGCTTCGGTCTGAAAACAGATGTCCCATGAAAGACGATGTTTTTCAAAAAAAATGAATGACAGGAGACGTTCACATTGTCACGATACGCTAACCAAGTCCATTTTTTTTCTTTCTTTTTGGTCAGTAAAAGTGATTATGAGGGAGTTTTGAAGGCTCGCCCCTTCTCATGAAGCCTCCAGTTTATTTATTTCATTGGGACTGTGCACATAAATCAACACAAGAATAAATCTTACTTGGCATAAATGCTAGTTTTCAGCCGTAGTCCCAAGGCAGGTTTCTATAATAGCATAGTGAGACACAAAACTTTAAAACCACGATGACAGAAATAGGAACCAAATGGGTAAGACCACAAACCAGGACAGACTAATTACTTACAGAAACAAATTTGCTACATCTTCATTTATATAGCGCTTTCACAAGAAAGAAAGCGTTTTATAAAACTGTTAAAATCACATTTCTTGACACCGAGACGCCACCCGATAGCGCCAAAACAATATTTTAAAGAAGAAAACAAGGCCTGCCGAAGATTTTTCTTTTCCGTCACCCATCTACTTTTTGTAACTTTTTTGTGGACCATATGTATTCAAAAATATTTTTAAAAGAGTAGAACCAGCCAAAGTCGCACAATAGTTCTTTTCCTAAAAAAATAAAAATAAAGGGTCAATTTGACCTGCAGCACCCGTGCTCGTCAATATGCAAGTCTCATTTAGATCTAATAATTGTAGTTTTTAATATCATCAGTCTCTGGTGTATTGTACAGTGAACCTCCACTAGATAGTAGGAAAGTAGTAATTGATGTCAAGGAAGTACATTGAAAAAACACATTTCCCTTCAACTGTTTTTTGTTTGTGGGGTGAGGAGCCAAATTTAGGCTGGATTGGCTGAGTGCCAATTAAAAATCAAATAATCTATAAAACAGCTGTTTTTATTTTAATAATACAACAACCTCTAGGTACTAGTCATGATAAAAGTGTTTGAGGGTGTCATAACCTGTGATTTATTAATAGTTTTAAACTCTTAAGATAAGCAGTTTCAGGAGGGGCGTCAATTTGTAGTGGTTTTTCAGCATTTGCGGCAGGCCGACAACACGTGGCCCGAGGCCGCGCTCAAAGCTACTCGTATGGAAGAGGGCGCCCTCCTCTGGATTGGAGTAGAATTGGCACCCTGCGCCACCTTGCAGCTCCTGACTCAAGTTGAATCCTGGAAGACGCGCACACACACAAACAAGACACAGGGAGAAAACGAGTACCCTGGCCTGAGGGAAACATTATGGGATGGCTCACCTGCGGAGCCCAGGGAGTTGTTGGCGGCCTCGTGGAAGCCAATTGTGCTGATGGGGAAGCGTAGATTTCAGATTTCAAATTCACCCTCACACAGCCCACAGCGCTGGCTCCCGATGATATCATCTTCCAACTGGTTTGGTATGAGCCAAACCGTTTGACACGCAACACATCATCGTGTACGGTTGGCGTCCTAACCTGACCGTTGTTTCTTTTTTTAGTCATGCAAAGAATGCGGACGTTTGTTGGTCTCGTTCCTCTGCATTGTTGCACTCTAGCGTTAGCGGGCGCCTAATGTGGAAGCGCGACGGCCCTCAATTTGAAGTTTGTTACCAATCTGGCACGGCGCGTCGTTGGAAAGTGTGTCAAATCTTCTTGTCGATTTTGATTGAGTCTTTTGCGGGTGCGTGACAGCCAGGTGATGACGTCCGCGTGGGAAACGATCGCGTCTGTCCACCGGTACATTGTAGAAACTGGAGGTAGGTATTATTTCCTTCTTCCTAGCGCAACAGCTAATATATCCATTGTTGATACATGTTTAGTTTTCCTAAAACTTTGATTTTATTGTTCAAATACTAAGTTTGAAGTGCCCTCTTTGAAAGCTGCCAAAACGTGTCGCATGAATGTCGGCGTTGTCTCTGTCTTTTTGGTATCTCATCTAGGGTTAGAATGTTTGTTTGTCCTTTGCATGGGACTACATTTAAATTAAAGTCCTTGTTTTTGTTTGAACAGGTCCATCAGTCATTTCATTAGGTACATCGACAACCGATACCAGGATATCGAACAGGCAACTTTGATCAAATGTCAAAAACCTCTCAATCACTAAATATAACAGCTGTCCATGGCGGCAAAGTACACCTTGTGTCTTAGTGAAACACACTAAGATCCCTCAGGGTGGTGGTGAAACACCGAGTTTGTCTAGATGAAACCCCTCAACTCATTTCCACACAGTTCCTCAGCACCAAGATGTGATGACATGACGGTGATGCACTTTGTCTCCGCGAAACGCCTCAATTTGAAATGTAGTTCCAGTGATAATTTCAGTTTACCCCCAGCGAGTCCCAGGGACTCTCTGATCAGAAAAGTATGAGTCCCATTATACATTTCGAGTCCCAAATTTCGAATTCTGAAATGGTCTACTTATTCAATTGCATATGATAATATCACAACCAACAACAATATACATTCATAATAGGTTTATTTCTTATAAACAAATGCTGCAAAAATGTAAATAATTCAGGCATACAAGATAAACAAATTTCCTTGCGTCCCAAAAACGCACATTATTTGGAACTGTGCGTCCCGCGGGAAAAATAAGCGTCTAGGACGCGGGACGCAGAGGTAACGAGATGGCTGCCATGTATATATAGTAAGGCGTTTTTAGGCCAAAAAAACGACCATGTATTGTAAGGCGTTTTTAACCAAGAAAAACGACCATGTATAGTCAGGCGTTTTTAGCTGAAAAAAACGACCATGTGTAGTAAGGCGTTTTTAGTTGAAAAAAACGACGATGTATATTGTAAGGCTTTTTTCGCCGAAATTTTGAGCCAAAAAAAAAAAAACCGACCATGTATAGTAAGGCGTTTTTAGCCGAAAAAAAACAACAAAAAACGGCCATTGTGGAGTAAGGCGTTTTTAGCAGAAATTTTGAGCCGAAAAAAACGACCATGTATGGTAAAGTATTTTTAGCCGAAAAAACGACCATGTATTGTAAGGTGTTTTTAGCCGAAAAAAACGACCATCTATAGTAAGGCGTATTTAGCCGAAAAAAAAGACCATGTATAGGAAGGCCTTTCTAGCCGGAAAAAACGACCATATATAGTGAGGCGTTTTTAACCAAAAAAAAAAAAAAAACGACCATGTATAGTAAGGCATTTTAACCCAAAAAAACAACCATGCATAATAAGGCGTTTTGGCCTGAAAAAAACGACCATGTATAGTATGGCATTTTTTGGCCAAAAAAACCCGAACATGTATAGTAAGGCGTTTTTGGCCTAAAAAAACAATCATGTCTAGTAAGGCGTTTTTAGCCGAAAAAAAAAAAAAACGACCATGGCATTTTTTGGCCAAAAAAAAACCTGAACATGTACAGTAAGGCGTTTTTGGCCTAAAAAAACAATCATGTATAGTAAGGTGTTTTTAGCCGGAAAAAACCCGATCATGTATAGTAAGCTGTATTTAGCCGGAAAAAAACGACCATGTATAGTTAGGCGTTTTTAACCAAAAAAAAAAAACGACCATGTATACTAAGACGTTTTGGGCTGAAAAAAAAACAAAAAACGACCATGTATACTAAGGCGTTTTGGGCTGAAAAAAACGACCATGTATAGTAAGGCATTTTTTGGCCGAAAAAAACCGACCATGTATACTCAGGCGTTTTGGGCTGAAAAAAACGACCATGTATAGTAAGGCATTTTTGGCCGAAAAAAAAAACGACCATGTATACTAAGGCGTTTTGGGCTTAAAAAAAAACGACCATGTATAGTAAGGCATTTTTTGGCCGAAAAAAAAAACGACCATTTATACTAAGGCGTTTTGGGCTGGAAAAAAAAACAAAAAACGACCATGTATACTAAGGCGTTTTTGGCTGAAAAAAAAAACAAAAAAACGACCATGTATACTAAGGCGTTTTGGGCTGAAAAAAACGACCATGTATAGTAAGGCATTTTTTGGCCGAAAAAAAACGACCATGTATACTAAGGCGTTTTTGGCTGAAAAAAAAAAACAAAAAAACGACCATGTATACTAAGGCGTTTTGGGCTGAAAAAAACGACCATGTATAGTAAGGCATTTTTTGGCCGAAAAAAAAAACGACCATGTATACTAAGGCGTTTTGGCCGAAAAAAAACGACCATGTATACTAAGGCGTTTTGGGCTGAAAAAAACGACCATGTATACTCAGGCGTTTTGGGCTGAAAAAAACGACCATGTATAGTAAGGCATTTTTTGGCTGAAAAAAACGACCATGTATACTCAGGCGTTTTGGGCTTAAAAAAACGACCATGTATAGTAAGGCATTTTGGCCGAAAAAAAACGACCATGTATACTAAGGCGTTTTTGGCTGAAAAAAAAAACAAAAAAACGACCATGTATACTAAGGCGTTTTTAACAAAAAAAAAAAAAAAAAAAAAAAAGACCATGTATAATAAGGCGTTTTTAGCCGAAAAAAAAAACAAAAAAACGACCATGTATACTAAGGCGTTTTTGGCCGAAAAAAAAAAACGACCATGTATACTAAGGCGTTTTTGGCTGAAAAAAAAAAAACGACCATGTATCCTAAAGCGTTTTGGGCTGAAAAAAAACGACCATAAGGTGTTTTTGGCCGAAAAGAAGTCACCATGTATCGTTTTGTGAATTGTTCCTTGGTGTTTGTGTGAATGGTTGTGCGGGTAAGAGGATCAGCAAATGAACAGTCATGCATGTTTTTTGAGAACACATGAGGGTTGGAGAGGGAATCGAACCCTACACCTCGGCAGTGTAACGTCGACGCACTAACCATTCAACTACCAGTCAGGTGCTGAACAAACATTGTCCGTTGGTCCATAGGTGTGAGTGTGAGCCCGAATAGTGAAGGATCAGAAAATGCATAGATTTACACATTTTTTAGAACACAGATGAGGGGCAGAGCTGGATTCGAACCCTGCACCTCCACAGCGCAAGGCCGACGCACTAACCATTCGACTACCAGGCAGGTCGCGAACACTTTACATTGTCCCTATATATAAGGCCGGTTTTTGAAATGTGAGCGCATGGACAGTAAGGCTTTTTTTTTTTTTTGGAAAGCATTTTTTTAAGCATAGGAAGGCATTTTTCACAACAACAACAAAAATGACCATGTATAGTTAGGCATTTTTCCAGCCAAAAAATGACCATGTATCATAAGGCGTTT
>CAAKHF010021599.1:5542-26442 GCA_901007745.1 Hippocampus kuda
CATTGTGGGGGGTGGGGGGGGGGGGGGTCAGGTTAGGTGTAATTGGGGTCATTCGTGCGCGACGCCGCTTTTAATTCTTTTCAAACACTCGAGATCTGGTTGCTTGCGGCCGGAAGGTCTCTGCACGACGCGGGGAAACCACCAAGGGAGTTCAGACATGAGCCACTGTTCCCATGCAAAATGACATTTAATATATCTTTAAGGGGGGGGGGCTCCGTTAAGAGTGTCTTCTGAGGTCGCCTGCGAGAGCAAACTACAGAGGGAGTTCATCCGGGACACTAAGTAATGTGTCTTGACGGATGTTCACCATCATCTGCTTTCACTTTCCCCGCAGCCCCCCCGGGAAGCATTGTTTTTGGTTTGGCCCGAGTCTCGAGCAATCTTGCGGCATCGGGTTCCACGCGGGGGCACGCTCAGCCCGCCGCGCTAACATTAGCGTCAGGAAATCCAGCCATTGTTGCGTGCGCCTCGAAATGCAAGACACACACTGCGCCACCATATGCTCGCTGGCATTTAAGGTCCCGCAGCGGGCAGCCACTAAATTTAGACTTGGGGGGGGTGACAGAAGAGCTAATGTAGCGATGGAGAAGACGAAGGAGAAAAAAAATTAAATAAAAAAAAAGAGGAAAGGGTTTCTGGGCTGATGCGCAAACCATCTGCTGAAAGAAGCGCAAGACGACAATCGGGCGCCGCTGACGCCCCCAAAAGATCAGCGGCCGGCGAACGGCGGCCGGCTTTTGCTCGAATTTCGCTCATCATCAAGGTGATTAACCCCTTCAGGGACGGCGGTCACGAGCAGTGGACAGCTTATCATGTGATTATTGATGCATGAAAGGGTTCAAATTGCAAAACAGATTTCTGTCACATTCATGAAACAAAAAGCAAAACGACATTTTATGTTTTGAAAACGCCGCCCGACATCGGAGACGATTTGAAATGTTACGAAACGAATTTTTGATGCTGATTTCAATAATGTCCTGATGACTTTTTTACAGTAGATAATTTCATGTTTTGTTCTGCAGTGTGACCTCGAACAGGTTGCGCCATTCCAATTGTAGCAAAAAAACCCAACAAAACAAAACAAAACAAAAAAAACACCCGTGATGCAAAACAGAAAAGTTTATCGGTAGCTCAGATTTAAAAGAAACAAAAAAAAAAGTCGTCAACGTGTGTTACTTGGTATTTTGCATGCTGCTGCTTACTCTGGACTTTTTGGATGCCAAGGAGAGGATGATGATGGCGTTACCTTGAGGAAGGGGATGACGAAAGGCCGCAGGGGGAAGTTGGTGGCTTCGTGGAGTTTGCAGTGGAACTCCTCGATGGTTAGCGTGGAATTCTGCGCACAAACACACACACACATACACACGGAAGTCCATGTGGAAGACATTAAGTGAGAACAGTACTCTGCAAGAGCCTGTGAGTGTGTGTGTGTGTGTGTGTGTGTGTGTGTGTGTGTGTGTGTGTGTGTGTGTGTGCGTGTGCGTGTGTGTGCGCGCGCTAACAGGAAGCACATGTACGGGTTGAGTGGGAACAAATATCTTCTTTTCTTTGACAAAAACAAATAAATCAAGCGAGTCGAGTCACGGCGCAAGAAAATGAGATGTTGGCAAGGTTGTTGCTTTGTTTTGTTTTTTTTCCCTTTAAAAAAAAAAACCAAAAAAACAAAACTTGATGTTCACTTTGCTCAAACGATAACATGACATAGGCCCCAAAATTAAGCCTGTTTCGATTTTTTTTAATTTTTATTTTTTTTGTGGGGCCGATTCCAATATTTGGCAGAACAAAATTCTGATAACTGATTAATCTGCCAATTAAAAAAAATCTATAATCAAGAAAAACACTTATTTTATGGCCCCTTTAGGTTTCCAACAACAATGAGTTACAGGAAAGATGTGGTCTTTTACACAGAGTGGGACCAAAAAAAAAAATTGTCAAGCATTGGTCGACCAACATTTTGGTGGTCAATACTTGAATGTCATTATATCTCGTGTTGTAATGCACAGGTGTCAAACTCAAGGCTCAGGGGCCAGATTTGTCCCGCCACATCATTTTCTGTGGCCGGCGAAGCTTCCATGATGCTTGCTCAAATCTCTACCAAATTTTTTTTTAAAAATTCTCATATGTAATAAATAAGAGCTAGCTATTGTAAGCATTGTCTTGTTACCAAAACCCTAATAAACCGGTATTATTGACTTCTTGATATGGTTTCGCTCATAACAGCCCACCAAGGGAAACGGTCACTAAAATGTGGCCCATGACAAAAATGAGTTTGACACCTGTTGTAATGTGTTTGTTAATTAAAAAAAAAAAAATCAAAATCGAGAACAGCCATCAACAAAAATTGGTGAATTTCCCCCCCCCCCCCAATTTTAAAAGCGCTGATTTAATCGGGTCCCTGCTTTCAAGCCTGACAGAAAATTTCAAATGGCCATTTTAAAGCTAAATTAGCAGTTCACACAAGGCTTAGACTGGTAAATAAAGGTTTCACTCCAGGGTTTGAATTAAGGTTTTAAACCACGAGTTAGGGATCCAAAATGTGCTTGAAATTAGGGTTAGGTTTTTAAAGTCGGGACTTAAACAAGGGGTTAATGTTTGAAATTCATGTTGGAAGAACTGGGCCAAAGTTTGAAATGAGCCCTCGAAGTGTCGTGTTTGAAAAGTCCTTTCAACTCAGGGTCAAGGTTGCAAGGCGTTGACTGGAAGCCGCTACGCTAACCTTAGTGTCGCTAACGTGAATAACGCTTTATTGCTCATTCTGCTTGACAAACAAAGACAATTTCCAAGCCAGGGCCTCCCTCAGCGGCAACAACAAGGAGATGGTGATTGGAAAGCACGCGCTGAGGCACAAAGACGGAAAGGAGGGGGGGGGGGGGTAAGGGAAACAAAACACGGAGCTGCGTTGCCTGCTCCTCCTCTGGCGCCCTCATTTCCCACGACTGAATTTTGTGGCATCTGTCGGCCCAGATTGCGGCTGGCTTGCCTCGCCTCGCCTCCCCGGAGCCGGCAAACCGCCTCATTAACATCGCCGCTACCTTGGAGGCGGCAGGGACGGCGAGGCGGAGGTGCGGCGCACCAGCGACAAACCAGGACGGCTCAAACATAGCAACCCGGCGTCCGATTCCCACCTCGCATTTGCCAACGTCGCCTTGATGTTTATTTACATTTACGTCTTCTTCTCCGCGCATAATAAACGCCAAAAACTCATCGGGTAGGGTTTCAAGCAAGAGTTAGGGCTTGCAACAAGCTCGAGTCAGGTGTTCAGAGTAAGGCTCTTAGTCAGGGTTTAAAATGGGGTTTCCACCAACAGTTCGGGTATCAAGCCAGGGTTGGGATTCCAATACGGAGTTGGTGTTTCAAAGTAGGGTTTCAAGGCCGGGTTGGGGTTTAAAATACTCATCCAAGCCAAGGTTTGGGATTCAAGCAAGAGTTGGGCTTTTCAAATAGGATTTCAGTCCAGAGTTAGGATTTCAAACCAGGGTTCGGGTTTCAAATTCAGTTTTTAGGACTCAAGTGGGGTTTTAACATTGGGTTAGACCACAGGCGTCAAAGTCAAGGCCCGGGGGCCAGATCCGGCCCGCCACGTCATTTTATGTGACCCGCGAGAGCAAATCATGTGTGTCAACTTTCATTGATCCTTTTTGAAATCTGTACCGAAATGTCAGATTGTCACAGGTAATAAATAACGCTGAGATTTTGCATGGACCCTCGGAGGGAAGCCGTAACTTCGAAGTGGCCCGTGACAGAAAATGAGTTTGACACCCCTGTGATAGGATTCGGTTTTACAAGGAAGGTTTCAAGATCAGGGTTTCAAATAAAGTTTGGGGTTTCAAGCCAGGGTAGGGACGGGGTTCCAAAGTGTGCTTTGAAGCGCGCGTGTGTTACTCACCACCAAGCCGAGGACAAGCGTGCGCACGCGTTCGCCGATCTCGGGCGAGATGTCGTTTCCAAACTGCTGCAGCGTGGTGAGGAAGCGCTTGAGCTTGCTCAGCTGCCGGGCGCCGCACGCCGGCGGCAGCTGCTGATTGGCCAGCGACGACGACGACGAGCCTGGCCCATTGCCGTAGCCGTTGGGCGGCGACGGCGCCCCGTTCAGCGCCGTGGGCGAGTGGCTGCTGCTGCCATTCGTCACTGGGAAACAAAAGCGCAGGTGCAGGCCGGGTCAATGAACTCATCACATTCACATTTCGGGTTCACAAAGTTTCAGTTCAGTGCTGTCTTCAGTGCTTCCGCTCCGCCATGTTGTTTTCATTTGCTTTTCTCATAGCGCGGACGAATCGACACAATGGGCGGCCCGAGCCAAAGTACTGTTTTCTCCGCACCAAAAGCATTCAATTTTCTCAAAATCCGACAGTGCGCCTTATCATCCGATGCGCCTTATATATCAATCAATATTGTGATTTCTTGGACGTAGTATTTTAACTTTTTAAAATTTTCACTCCCAAAGACGAATTTAGATGTCTTTTCAGACTTTTCTGAAGCCATTTTCAGACCCTTTCAGACCCTTTTTAAGTACAGTCAATTTAAATGAGGAGCTGGGATTAAATGTGTGGCGTCTGAAAAGACATCTAAATACGTCTTTGGGAGTGAATGAGTTAAATGTTCTGCCAAGCGCTTTGTTGCAGCTGCAGTGGTTGGGAAAGCGAGATATCAATGAAGCCGTTTTGCATTGTATTGTATTCCTTTGAGCGTAGCTCCATCTAGTGGATGCATAGCGCAACCGCAGCCACTACTGTAGCTTCTATTCCATGCGCCTTGTAATGCGGTACGCCCGATATATGAAAACAGTTTTGAAATTTATTGAAGGTGCGCCTTACAGTGCAGAAAATGCGGTAACTTTGGCGGCAATGTGACATATCGATACTGTATCGATCCATTTTCCATCCATTTTCTGTTATGCTTTTCCTCATGAGGGTCACGGGGCTCACACCTAGAGACAATTTAAAGCAGGGGTGTCAAACTTATTTTTCTCGCGGGCCACATTGTAGTTCGTTTCCCTGAGAGGGCCATTATGACTGTGAATTTTGTAAAACCGTATACATGTTTAATCACCTCCACATATTACATATTCAGCGCACAACAAATTGGTGGATAACTAGTTTTGAAATCAGAAGTCAAGAAAAATGGTTTGTTCAGCCATTACTTGCATTAATGTAATAAGTACGTCAAAAATATCTCGATGTTATGATGGATTTCATATGACAATTTGAAATTTTGGTTCAGACTTGAGCAAACATCATGGAAAAGTTGACATGCTTAATTGGCCACACAATATGGCGGGCCAGATCTGGCCCCGAGCCTTGGGTTTGACACCTGTGTTTTAAAGTGTTCCATTAACCTGCCATGTTTGTTTTTGGAATGTGGGAGTAAACCGGAGTACCCGGAGAAAACCCACACAGGCATCGGGTGAACATGCAAACTCCACACGGGAAGGCCGGAGCGGGGATCAAACCCTGCACCACTGCACTGTGAGGCGGACGTGCAAACCAGTCATCCGCTGTAGTTTGTGAATGTACGTTTTCACATCAAAAATGATTGCATCTTCATCCCTTTTTAAAACACCACTGAGGATTTTTGAGGGGAAATAATTTTGGCATGAAAACTCGAGTGTGTGTGTGTATACAGGGGCTGACTGGATTGTGTGTGTTTTCAATTAGATGAAGAGGCCCCTCCCCCTCTGGCTGACATCCAAACAAGCGATGCTCCGGTGTCACATCTGCTAAAAATTGAAGTCACATGGCAAATCAAAGAAAGAAAGAGGTTCCGATAGAAAGAAACACACACACACTATCCGCCATGTTTAATTGCGACATGTTTTCATTGGGAAGGAGGAATTCAACAGCTTTGATTTACTGGCTCCCAGGAACGTGTCAATAATGGCCTTTGATAAGTGAAGCAGACAAACGTGGAACAAATTGTTATGGTGCTATGGCCTTTCAGCATCATACCACGATGGTTGGTATCTGAAAAAAAAAAATCTCATATGGTTTGGAGAAAGAACCCTTGGTGGTGCCTTGGAACAAAAATAATAGTAATAATAATAATAATAATAATAATAAAGCTGTCTCAACTCTGTTCTTTTGACACCCTACCCCTGTGGCTTGCACGCACATTTTGGGGTGCCAATATGTCGCAGCGTTTGATGTTATTTGGGTATTTGGCTTGGAGGTGTTATTTTGGCAGCCGTTGTCAACATCGCAAAGGGCAGGGTGCCAAAAAGTGAGATCATTAGGGACCACTTTCGACGCTGCAGCCCAAAAACCAAGATGCTACACTCTCATTGGCGACACCCACGTCACTCACCAAGCCAAGTCGCGCCTTTTCAAGGCACACACATTCATAGTCACAGAATTCTCTGTGGAAAAGTGGGGTACTCACGAGTGGTGGGGGTGTAGGAGCTGTTTCGGGGGGCTCCTTGCGTGCTGGGCGGGGGCGGCATGGCGGGCGGGGTCAACCTGGACTGTGTCTTGACATCCGCAGGTGAGTCGGGCATGGTGGAGCGCTTCCCAAGGCCACCTGTCCAAAAACGGAAGGACGTCATGGAGGCAGGCGGACGGCGAGCAAACGCGCGGTGTCGTGACAGTGATGCATATGCCGGCGCCGCCGCGCTCGTCATTCCTCGCGATCGCTCATTCCCGCGCCATCTGTTCCTGCCTGCTGCGCTGCCACTTGCCACTTTTTGCATCAAGTAGCAAGGACGGGCGGAGAGATAAAAATGTGCTTACATTTTTGAGAATGCCGAGAAAAAAACAACAACAAAAAAATACTGCGGCCTTGTGTCGCTCGCTTTCAGCGAGTCGCCTTGCGTCTGTTAAAGGTGAAGGTTTGGGTGGCTGTTACTGCGCTGAAAAGTGGTACCAATGACATTCGATTTTCATCGCCGCAAAAAAACAAAACAAAAACCAATCTAAAGTGGTGAATCTGAATATTCCCAGCAGCTCATATGCAGACAACGGCGTGCGCCATGCATAATTCACAAGTACACCTTAAACAACCTTGAAACCAAAGCTGGCGCGGCAGCACGGCCGGCGTGTTAAGACTTAAAGAGATGCGCTTAACGCGCATCTCTTGTCCATTTAACAGCAGCGGCCTCGTTCGTCGCCGGACACTCCCCCGACCGGTCAGCTATCGACGTGCGCAGGCAAGCCTTAATGGAAAACGCTTTGACTTTGCCCAAGTAGCTTTACGACTTCTCCAAAGTGCTGCGGCCGGGGGAAATTGATGGACGCGGAGGAAGGGCGGAAGGAAGCCGCCATTAAGGATGAGAGCGGCCTCTTCAAATTATTGACAGGGGGGGCCGCAAGTGTTTGCCGGGCGGTTGGATACGATCCCGTGGGAGGGTTATAGCTGTTCATTAAACGCACTTACTGAATTGTTGTTCACGATGCAAGGCATCGTCGCTTGGACGACTTTTTGTTTTGCGTAAGCTAGTCAAAAACAAAACAAAACAAAACAAAAACAAAAGCGGTTTATTGGCAGGCACCGTCGAAGTTTACTGTCAAGCTAAATGTACAGCAAAGAGAATCACGTGTAGCGTACAAGGCATAAATTCTTTATCCTCCGTGGAACACGACGACTATTTCCGCGTTTTGCTGTCAAACCCACGTGTGGAATGTGTTTTGAGTTACAAACGTGTCCATGGAAGGCGTTAAAACTTACAAGTCAAGGTACCGCTGTATGAGCGCATCAGGATTGCGAATATCATTTGAAGCTACGAAAAATTCACAGTGACTGAGAAGTTACTTTTTCGAGGTCATTGCGTCCAGGAGAGCGATGGTGCTTTGAAAAGGAGGACATGAAATTTGAGAAAGGCTGTTCAAAATGCATCTTTGGACTTGTCGCGATATTGAGCGGGATAAAAGTTTGGGAAAAGATGCTGAAAAAAAAATTCACAATGACATCATGGTTACTTTTCCCCCCCCCCTAAAGTGTGTGCCGAGGAGACGGGGTGCGCACACCGCAGCACCCCTAAAAACTTCAGACTGGAGTAGAACAAGCAGAGCCTCTTTTAAATCCACCATGAGACATTTATCAAAAGCTGAACCATCAGAGTATCACAGCAAGGATGTCCCTGGGCTTACATCAGCCATTGGGCGCACCACGCTTATACGATCGTCCGTGTTTACCAAATCTTTCTCTTGCCCCAAGAAAGGCGAGTCGATGTCCCGTCGGCTCGCCGCACACGTTGTTGCAGAGGTTACACGCGCGTTGCATCACTCAGGCCCCCCAAACAAGGCTGCCGCTTCTGCAATCAAGACCTTTCTGTAAGGAGCTGTAAAAGGGGTGCGCCGAGCCCGAGGTCACAAACTGACGAATAAGAAACCTGGCACGCTGGTAGACGCTATTGTATGTTGGGGAAAAAAACAAGACACGCGCACACACACAGACAAATGTGGAGGGCTGTGCCTTTTACACTACCTCCAACATTGAAAACTGGTGCACCCCTTAAAAGAATACCAATTCAAAACCTGATCAAAACGTGACCGTTTTAAAAAAAAAACGTAGTTAGCCATTGAACTAGACGCACTCCCAGGAATGCACAGGCCAGTTTTCTCGGTATCGACGCTTCATGTGAAATGTGCTGAGGAGGTGCGCCGAGCATGAGGTTATAAACAGACCAATGTTGCCTTTCCACAAAATGTCCAACACACCATTTGAGGCAATCGTACCCCACGCAATTGTGAAGCGCAGCCTTGCGCACCACTACCCTATTTCCCAAAATGGCACACCCGCAAGGAAAAAAAAAACGGAGCTAAACACGTTCATGTCAATTCCAAGAAGGTTTTTTTTTTTTTCATGGGTTTTGATAATCCAGGCATTCAATGCTCTGTACGTCTATTGTGTTTTTAAATTTTACCCCCACAGTTTAGAACAGCCAGTCGCACACCCATTTCAACATCCCAAGATGGGACACCCCCTAAACACCCAAAATCATCATGCAAATGCGATCAAATGAAATGCAAAGTCAACATTTTGGTGTTGAAATATAACCATATAATATACCACCATATAATATATGGTGTTAAAACCAAACCACATTTTGGTCAAATGTAAGAAACATACAATGTGAAACTCCATAGACGGGCCAACAGAAATAAACATCAATGGTACGCTATACGAAACCTTCAAGCAAGTGCTCCTTTTAATTTGGAAGATAATGTAGCATCAAAGACAAAAGACAAATAATGAAGAAAGAGTACTCATGGTTATACTAATTTGGACCTTCCACGATCAATTCATTTCAAGTTTAGAGTAGGTTTGTTAGCTTCGCTAGTTTTAAAAAAAAAGCCTCATTTTAGTTGAGTTTTTAGCAGCTTTTTTGGTTTTATTTGATTATTAATTATTATTTATTTAGTAATTATTTTTGATATTTTATTTTATTTTATTTTAATTAGCATCAATTTTTTTCCCAACACGGGGTAAAAATTGTTTCAGGTCATTTTTAAAAATCTAAAACCATGTTTTCTATCTTTTTTGAAATTTTTCATTTAGTTGGGAGTTATTTTGCTTCGTTTGCTCGAGAATATTGTCCAAGGTTTAGCATAAGACAGTTTGTATTTGCATCTGTTAGTCCACATTCCAAACAATGACCGAATAAATCAAGAAAAATGCTCACAAACCAACATAGCCGCGGAAGCTTTTCACATTAGCGCTCATCATTTTGCTCGCCGGCGTCGGGCCAAAAATTTTCCAAGCGATGACGGCGACCGCTGCGGACAGCATTTAGAAGGACCGTCAGCTCTTTCATCTTTCAACTCGAGTGACAGTTCAAAGATGGCAAAGCCTTGTGACATCGCTTCTTTTCTTCTCGTCACAAACGGCAAAATCCTTGTGACATTTGTTAGTCGCCTACAGATCGTTTCAAACACGGCAACTTTTTTTTTTGACAATCGAATGCCTAATGTCAAGAATGTGCGAATTTGCGTCGAAACAAATACGTGCCGAATAGATGTTTGCTGTCGGGCGGAAATCTCCAAAACTCCAAAAACACTCAACTCGATATTTTGGCTAACGAGGACGAGCTGAGGGACAGGTGACAGATTTGAGTTTTCCACACACATAGCAGACAGATGGAGCTGCATGCAGAGCGCGTCCCATCAAGCTCCGCCCACATGTCATGAAGATGCATGGATGCAGCGCCCCAACCACCAGCCTCGGTGCACCCACGCACCCCCGCGCACACACCCTGGATTGGATTCGCTCTGGGTTTGCTGGCAATATAAAAGCACGCTAAAGGTTTCTCACCAGATCCACCAAACCTTAACTCATTCAGTACCAACCAATTCTGGACCAAGTCTGAAAAGACGTTTAAAAACGTCTTTGGGAGTGAATGAGTTAAATGATACTCCACCTTAACGACGCATGTCGTCACGACTGCCCCCCCCCCTTTTGTTTTTTTGGGTGCGTTACGATCGTCGCGGTAAAACCAGGATAACATATCAAATGACTCGCATTTCCAATTCAAATGTTCATTTGTTGTTCGGAATAGATTCGGCATCTGAGGGGACGCACTGGCAAACATTTCGTGGTCGGAGTTGATACAGTACACGATGGCGAGGGTCAAAACTGCTTCGTAAGCTGCAGTATTCCTTATTCCTGTGAGTTTTGTGAAATCGGATTACAATACTACATCATCAATGCTGGTTTTGTATTGTGTTAGCAACGAGCTAAATCAAGTTAATGTGGTTTGATGCTAATCTATTTATTGATTTTTGCCCAGTATTTTACAGTTTTGTATTTTTTCCAATTGAATATATTTTGACGCTTTGTTTGATGCTTTTCTTTGAAAGAAGTGCAGGAATTTTTCCATCTGTGTTTTAGGTTCTTGTCGGAATGCTTTACAAATTTTTTTTTTTTTTTAAACATAAAATATTTTACCCGTCAAATTGAGCTGACGCTATGGGTTCCCTGGATATATTTACACGCCTCGCGCCGTTCTCGAGCTACCCTACCACTGCTGGCTGTATCCCATCGGCAGGTTGCCAAAAATCGGCAAAACATAAGGGCGTTATTTACATTTTGACGTTGGCGGGCGGGCGGGTGGGGAAGGTTGGGAGAGAGCGTAATGAGCCAACGAATCCTGACACTCTTGTGCATCCTGCTGCAGTGTTTATACTATGCCGAGCCAGCAAAAAGACATAACGAGATTCATCAATGGCACGCTGAAGGTCTGAACGCCATCTGGTCCATCGCACAAATATTAACACACACACGGCCGCCAAAGTCTTAACACTACCCACATACACACACAGACACACACACGCGAGCACGATGGCCAAGAAAACATATGTAGTGTCGAACATCAGTTGTCCTTTGTCGTTTTTCCTCAAAATAAACAAATAAATAAGTCGAGGTGAAGTCTGATGTCTGTCGTTGCCATCTGCGGCAGCCCTGGAGCAAAAAGAAGATTAACAGTTCTTAAAAAGTAATGTACAAAAAATAAATAAATAAAAATAAATGAGAAAAAAGTCATTTCAATTGGAACCGCATTGACTGTAATTTTGGTCGCATTCACACCAGAGAAAGTCCCCCCCCAAAAAAAAACCCCGACAAGAAACACAAAGGCCTGTCATGAATCGTGAAAACACGTGAGTTAACGTACAAGGTGACGGCTAAGCACTTAAAAACGGATATGATCATAAAGCATCAACACGATGCATCTCCAAAGTAGCATGTCGTCACTGTCCCGTATAAAACATTTGTCCTTTTTTAAAAACCTATGCGTTACGTTACTGTATTCCGGAGTAAAATTTATCAACACACCACCTTAGCGTGACATTCATCCATCACATTAGCTAGCATACTAGCCGCAAAAACACACGAGCACAAAATGATGTGACACATGGGGTTAAAATCCTCCAGCCTTGAGGTATCGTACCACTAACACGTTAGAAGCCAACTTACACCAAAAAACAAAGTCATCGCTCAGTTTTGTGGACTTGATTGTGGATGAGCGCAACAAACTCGAGTCACACTGGGAGAGTTTGCCGCCGAAGGAAGTTTAGGACAAGCTCGTGTGGCTTTGTTGGTCAGATGCGGCATCCTGCTGCTGCCCGACTACTGCAGAGCTACAGATGGATGCCACCACTCTCTCTGGAGCCGTGCCAGCGCCAGCCAGTGAACAGCTTGCCTGGCACAGTCTCCCCCTGCCCCCCCCCCCTTGCGCTGAAACAGTGGCAAACTACCCGCGCACAGATGGGCGGCCAAAATACCTCCCTCGCACACTCCCAGAGCAGCAGCACAAAAGACGTGCTGCGGTACTGCCGGAGCCGTCACAGAGGCAGGACGGCGCCTGGGTGTAAGGGAATGCTGGGAAAGACGAGTAGTTAATACATCACAGCAGACTAGGGGGCGGTGAAACCACTCGTGGATAAATCGACTAGTCCGCATTGACATCAAAAAAAAGCAACAAAAGTTGATAATTCTCGAATCACACGTTTTTTTGGCATCGTGTCTTCCAAAAGTATGAAAATAAGACGGTTGCAGATGAGAATGGCGGTTCGCCTTGCGGGTCCATCTTGGTGACGTAAATTGTGTGGAGAGCTCCGTTGGTCAGAGAAGTTGGAGGATACAAACCCCCACCCACTACTCACAACAAATACAACTCGCGTAATGTTGGGTTGTGTTTTTCATTTTGTGGTTCAAATATGACTTGACGTGAACTCGATCCATGGTGCACGACATGTTGGTGACATCGATTAACCCTTTCAGGGACAGCGGTTACCACAGTGGACAGCTTATCATGTGATAGGGTTACAGGTTATCATTATTGGTGCATACAAGGGTTTAATCAACTGACTACTTTTCACCACATTATATTCGATTAAAAAAACAAAACAAAAAAACAACAGAAAATAAACAACTAGTCATACATAATTAAACTATAGAGCTAACAACTTTTGTGTCAGCCTTAGCTCTGAGTTACGTACTGTTACTCTGCCATGTGGTGTGCCACAGGGCTCAATGCTGGGGCCTCTGCTGTGTGTGCAGCGATGGCTGTTTGAAAGTTCTCTGTAAATACATTTGAGTTGAGAGAGTTGAGAACAAAGCCCATAATTGCATCATAAATCACATTTGGGGGGAATTTGTACCAATTGATCCATCCATCCATTTTCCGATCCGCTTTATCCTCACAGGGTCGCGGGGGGTGCTGGAGCCTATCCCAGCCGTCTTCGGGCAGTCGGCGGGGGACACCCTGAACCGGTTGTCAGCCAATCGCAGGGCACACAGAGATGAACATCCGTGCTCGCACTCACACCTTGGGACAAATTAGAGTGTTCAATCAGCCTGCCATGCATTTTTTGGAATGTGGGAGGAAACCGGAGTACCCGGAGAAAACCCACACAGGCCCAGAGAGAACATGCAAACTTCACACAGGGAAGCCAGAGCCGGGATTGAACCCACAACCTCTGCACCATGAGGTCGACGTGCTCAGCACTGGACCGCCACCAATTTATTCGAAACCCCCCCCCCCCCCCCAAACAAACCAAAAAAAAAAACCTAGGTAATCAACATGCGCAATCAGTATTGATGGTCTTTTCTGGAACCTGAAAACCGTTTCAGCGCTACAATGACTTTTGATCCATCATGGTGAAAAGAAAGCTGGCAGCGAAGGTCATTTCGAAAGGCAACAAAGAACAGATTCAAGTCGGAGGCTTTTGACTTTGAAGAATGACAACTGTATAACCAAACAGAGAAAAATCTGCAAATAATTGACACGCAACCCAATCAGGGGTTGCAATTGCGTGCAGATGTTACAAGTGCCAAAAACGTCTTGCACGTAACACAATATTGAGGCCTGACCACACGACAGCCATGTCTACGTTCTGATTCGCCGACTCCCACGTCACTCACCGGTCCAGGCCCCGCCTTTTAAAAAGTCCCATCAACAACAGCATCCTGAAGTGAAATGATTCAACTCCAACTCCAGGTTCAACGAGATGGCGCCCGAGTATTCATTAAATCGTCTTTGGCCAGAGAACAAAAAGTGAAATTTGATTTATTTTTTCACCAAATAACGAACGAAAGCCGAACTCCAAAAACACAACACTTACGGTGTCTGCAGCGTTGCCACAGTACAGCTGGCAGCAGGTACACTTGGTGTGTGGTTTGGCGTTTGGGGGCTGCATGGTGGCTGGCGACGCCAACTGTGCCCCCCCCCCCCCCCCCCAGCCGGGCACGCGGCGTCGGCGTCCAGCGAGCCCGCGCCATCTGCGACGCACACATCCGCAAGCTCGGAGGGCACAGACGCGTGCGCGAGCGTGCGCACGCATGGATGCACAGGCGGGACACCGGGGCGGGCGCACGGGCGCCAGGGCGCTGACAGCTCGCCATCTGTGCACCGCCACGACTTTGCGCGCCGCTGGCATTTTGCTTGCCCTTGCTTTCGCTTCCATGGATGAACACCTCCAATTTTTTTTTTTTTTTGGTGTGTGGGTACACGTCCACACGAAAAGCAATGCTGGTTTTCAGTATCATTTTTAGTATGTATCGTTGTTGTTTTTTAATCCATGAAACTATTTGGCAATAAAAAATGTGGCATTTTCTCATGTCAGTGTTTCATTTTGCAAACAAAAGACCAAATCTGTAAAAAAAAAAAAAGAAGGTCCACATTTCCACCCAAAAAAATCTGAATCCTGCAATAAAAATACTTGAACCCAATTTTCTGCAAAAATGGCCGCCCACAATGGCTCCGTCCGAACACGAAAGCGGCCTTTCGCCACAAATACGCATCTTCTGTTTCACCTATTTTTCACCACCCCAAAAACTGCAACAAAAACAATGCTCGTCGCCACGGAAACGCTCCACGCGAGCTGGGCACGTGACATCCAAAAAGCGCTTATTAGCAACGAAAAATGAAGCGCTTTCACGGCCTAACCTGCAGCCCGTCTGCATGCAATGCGGATTCCGCCGCCGCTGCTGCTCGAGCTCATCGGCGAGGCTGCACTCGCGCCGACTAATGGGACGTGATATTGATCCCCAACCACTTCCCGTCATCTTCCTCCTCCTCCTTCTTCTTCTGTGGTGGTACTGGCACGCCCACCACGCAGCACTCTGCCGCGCCATCCAGACATTTGACAAACATATGTCCACACACACACACAAAATAAGGCAGCAAAAGCCTCAGTTTATCTGCCCGTGTGCGTGAGAAGGTGCGCTCAGATGACTGCGAGCCAACGAGCACGACACGCCTCCCCGGTGGCCTCTTCTGCTGCCAGTAATGGAGGCGGCGGCGTAAGAGAAGCCGCGACAAATGTCATCATAACAACAACACAGACACAAAGAAGACAGAGAGGATGTGTGTCTCTTTGTGCGTAAGGACAAACAAAACGGGACTTGGCAGTGAAAAATGCCAGATTTGCTACTCGGCAACCAAATTTTGGCATGAAGACTCGGTGATGTGTTTCAAATCAATTCAAACTGCTGGATTTAAAATAACCCAATACAGGTTAGAGGCAGATTGTGTTTTTTGCCTTGGTGGGTTATCTTGAACCCGGCAGCTTTGAATTTGGTTATTTTTAACCCAGCGCAAAAAAAAAAACAAAAAAAAACAAGCTGTAATTTCATGACCACAGGGCGCACTTAAAAGTCTTAAATTGTCTCCAAAATGGACGCGGCGCCGAATAAAGCGGTGCGCCGTATGGTCGTGAAAATACTTTCTCGATGACGTCTTCAATTTGTTTTTTAAAATTTTTTTTGCCCTCACACTCATTGGTATTCACGCGTCGCCCAGCCGCTCGCTGTTCGCTTGGGCTTGCCACCTCCCGGGGTGGCCAATAATCAATAAAGCGGGGGCGCAAATAAGATAAGAACGCCATCCAGACCCCCGACCGCTGCTGATTGTATCACGTCAGGCTGTTGAAAGGAAAAACAGCGGCTTCAAGACATACAACACATATGATGAGACTCAATTCAGGGGAAGGGGGGGTTGGGGGGGTTGTCGCAGCTCTCCCTGGTGGGGGCTGATGTTGGATACACACACACACACACACACACACACACACGAATGTTGCATTTCCACGGCGTGCTGGGTAAGATGGCCGTGCACGAGGCTAAGCCGAAATGGTGCAAAGCGAGCAGAAGCGTGAAGACTCCCCCGTGTGTGCTGCAGGTCCCCACCCATCTGAACCCGTCTTCTCACTCCTCCTCCGCAGACTCACAATAAGGTGATTTTTTTTTTTTTTTTCGGGACCCATTTTTGATGTTTGGTCTCGCTTTGCCAGCTCTTGATATGCGACACGCCTCAGCTTGGAGCACAAATTCGGCACAACGTCTTCTTGGAAAGTGCACAAGTGGAGCAACGTTCTTCCTTCACATGTGCGGGGCCCTCTGAGGAAGCCAGATAGGACGGCCAGGACAAGCCGGGAGGAGGCTCGCCTTTCCCGGTGCCATCAACCATCCTGCATCCGCGACCCAAATCGCCTGTGGGCAGGAAAAAAAAAACATCCTGAGCGCCATCCGTATGCTCACATCCTGAGCAGCCCGCGTTCCCGCCCGGCGCCCATCCTCTCCTGTTCCAGGTTCCTCTTCTGGTTCCTGAGCGGCACGGCTATCTGGGTTCCTCTCATTCTGAAGGCCCATTGTGTAGCCGACCCGGTTCCTGTTGCCCGGGCCGGCGCTGTTTTCCATCAAGGCTCCGTCACCGCCGCTGTGATTACGGCGGCTATTTTTGTGGAAACATTCCATGCGGTTGTGGCGGCTGGCCTGCTTTCTCGCACGCTTTGCGTTCCAAGCCCATTGGGGCTCCGCTCGCAATTTTTGGGACTCCCATGTGTGACTTTGTGTTACGTTCAGAGAAAAGGGAATACGTCACTTTCCCTTACAACGATTAGCAGATTCTTTTGGTAGATCCACTTACCACCAAGGCACATTGCCTCACAGCTACAAAATATTCAGTCAGCCTGGCAAAAAAAACAAAACACAACAAAAAACAAAAAGTCAATTGTCCCCGAATGACAGTCTTTTTTTTCCCTGTTCAAAATCCAACAGAGTGATGTGTAACATGTGTACTATCAGATTTTGAGGTGAGAAAAAAAAAGACAAAAGTTTGTCGTCGCTTTCGGCTTGCCCTGCAAAACGTTTCCACATCTCGCCCTGTGCCTCTTTTTCCTTCACGAGCTGCTGACAATAACTCTTGTCTAAAAACAACATCGACAACAACAACAACAATGTTCTTCACCGGATATGATCATCAGAATAACTTTAACACAGGCAGTTGAGATTCGGTGAGATGAGTGATGAGGGGGGGGGGTTGTCAATAAAGCTAACTGCTGACCTAACAACCTTTCACGCAAAAGAGCGGCACTGGCAAAAGCAATGAGAGACAGTTCCTGCTTTTGGCAGTAGTATCAGAATCAATTTTGTTTGGGTATGGTTGGGATCAATAAAACCAACCTAACCTGCACGTAAACTTGGGCCCAACTTTTATGCGATGGTACCTTTCACCCAAGGGAAAAAGCCAGCTTTGACGGACGGCCAGTGCCTTTCACAAAAACATCTACATCTTGTCGCCCTTCTTCAGGCAACAATCTTTCTTCATCACTTTCAGACCCGACGATTCAACCGCCAGGTGAGCTGCACTTTGGCAAATGTGGTGGTGTGTGTCGTCCTGCGCTTTTAGCAGGTGCGCTAGCAAGCGACACTATCCCAAATCAAGATCAAGCTGTAAAGGCTTCAGGCCGCTAACAACTAACACGGCACAGGCAGCAAGTCGTATTCATTCAGGGACGCGTAAAAACCACTAAATTGTTTGCAGTTATGGAAACAACGACCCCCCCCCCAAAAAAAAAAAACGAGTGAAAGACAGAAACTTATTACACTTTCTCAATACTATGACATGCTAATGGTTAGCACATGTGTGAGGCAGCAGTAGTTAAGTGGCGTGGGAGGGCCGGGGAGGGGGTTAGCCAAAAGCAGATGTTGATAAAGAGGCAGAGGTGGCGGCGTGGCTGGAAACAGATGGCTAAGGAATCATCGCCACGCAAGCCAAACCATCTCGCAACATCTGAAAAAAATATTCCGAGGTAGGACGGGTTTACCCGAAATATTTTTTTTTATTGTGTCTGCGGGAGTCATTTGGTCGAGCGCAATGGAGAAAAATCGTCTCGGACAAACGCGCCTGCGAAGAAGCTTTTCAAAATCTGGGAATAGCTCAAGCAAAATGCTGTAAACGTCGCAATGTCGACGGGCGCTTCGACATCATTGCGTCCCGCTGGAATACTTGCCGGGGATTTATCGTCCAATGGCGGGAGTTTTTGTGCACGGAATATTCGTCACCGCATAAATGGTATCTCTTTGGTCTAGTTTGTCAGATTTTTTTTCGTCTTCACATAAAAAATATTTTCAACTAAAAAAATCAGTTCTATTGAAAAATTAATTATTTGCACAGCGAATAAAAATTTCCCTCTGGATGAATAAATTGTGATTCAAAAGACTAAAAGACTCAACTAAATAAACACCAGGAATTTTGAAGGATTTCAAATAATGTATCCCCGCCCATCATTTGGTGAATATTATTGAAATACATTTTAGCAAGTAATGTAAACATTTCAGGCTGAACCGATTAATCGAATAATTAATTAATAATAAACATTTTGATGCAAAATCTCAACTTGAAAACTTTTTTTTCCCAGACTCATCACGCAGCGTGGCTAATGGCTGGCTAACGGTTAGCCAATTAGCAGCCAGCCGCTTGTCTGAAGCCACGACAGCCACGTCTACATTCTGATTCACCGACTCCCACATCACTCACCGGGCAAGGCCTCGCCTTTTAAAAAGACGTCCGCCTCATACACACATTTTGTTGTTCAAATCCTTTTTTTATCCAAATCCAGGAGCTAATCGGAAACATAATCAGTTCTACTAATATTTGATAGCTACAACCTTTTACATGTTGTAATTGTGCCAAAATATGGAATCATGTAAAAATAACTGAGCTTTCCAACTAAATTCTTGTTGTCGACTGACCCGAACGAGTTTTGCTATTTTCAGCACAACTTTTCCGGAGAGCAACGCGCACCAAATTAAATTGTTTGTTTGGTGGGGCATCACGCTCCACTTTCCTCCCGACATGACAATCTTCTGTAATTGCACCACTTCCTGGTTTAGACAAAGTTAAACAAAATAAGGCTTTTAACTCTCGACTGCATGGAGAGAAAATTGACCGTTGTGTTTGTCCCCAAAACGTCTGCGCCCGTTTTCCTTTCAAGCACTTTCCACAATGGCCGTGAAATAATTGCCGTTTTTTTTTTTCCACGTGGGAGGCTGGCTGTCAGACGCGTCAACAAGACAGTTGGTGGCTATTGTATGCAGGCGACACAAAATGCTGCCACCCGGCCACCTTCGTCAAAAATTTTATTCAGTTTCAGAGTCGGGTCACTAATGCGTATTGATGTTATGTGCAACAACAGGTTGCTATTGATGAGCGGGAAATGGACTTTTTTGTTGTTGTTGCGAAAAAGTCTTTATGCCAGAAAATGTCTGAATGCTGATTTAAAAAAAGTACGATACAGCGCTATGCACATTGAAATGATGTCAAGATAATAATCATGGCAAATGGAGTCAGATGAAGAATTAAAAAAAAAAAAAAAAAAAAAGAATTTTTGCAGGGGTGATTAAAAAAAAGGGTGTCTTCCATATTACAAAAAAACAAAAAAAACATCTCAATAAGATTCAAATGTTGAAGCTATAATAACAGTAGATGGTGAGTTTTTTTTTTTTTTTAATGGCTGGATTTTGGACAAAAAAAGGGCATTGTAATTAGTGTAGCACTTGTATTTTTGGGAGGACCAAAAATGTTACCGACTGTGATGGCATTTGTATTTTTTTTCTGAATCAATGGTGTGTTTTTTTTTTAATTTTTTTTTTTATGTCCTCCATGTAAAAATCATCCTTTTGAACGGGGTCAATTCTACCAAAAATTCTGAAGATTTTTGAACAAAACATGCATTGTAATTAGTGGAAAAGCTCGAATTCAAAGTCTATTCTTTCAACATCAATGAATGCTAATGAAACAAATATGCACAAATCACTTTTTTTTTTTTCAGAATGACTCTAGTCAGTTCTACCAAGAATTTTGAAGAATTTCACATCCATTAAAAAATTTTGTTCATCGGTAAAAATAAATGGAAGTTTTTTTTTTTCAAATTACTTAATGTTAATTCACTGGAGTACCGATACAACGAGCGCGATCGATACATCACATTTCAAGAAACACCCTGACAAACGATTATGAACAAAGACCGTTCTTCGGTTCCGACTCACGTGAAGATTCGTCGGAGGACTTAAAATCAGACTTCCTTGGCCTTTAAGTATCAAGTACCCGATACTGTACTGCATATTGAAATAAGGCCGATATCGGCCCGATACAGATACCTGGTATCAGTATTTGCTCATCACCTAATACTGTGGCTAGAATACAAAATGAAATATTGTCAGGAGCGTTTTCAGCTCCCTTGAACCCTTTCATGCACCCTGTAACCTGATAACATGATCAATTGTCCACTGTAGTAACCGCTGTCCCTGAAAGGGTTAAACCTCGGAATCCTTCCCCAAAAGACAGACATACACATTCCCATACTCTCGTCATTGTCTCTCCAATTTTTGTGTGCAGAACTGAGGTAATACCAGGTAACATCTTCACTCTTTTTTGTTTTTTTCTCCCACAGACCATACAGACACCTGCACACTAACACAATCACATCCAGCAGCTTATCTTTTTGGAATAAGAAGAAAATAAGAAAAGGGGCTTGTCAGGATGGGCACAGTGTGTGTGTGTGTGTGTGTGTGTGTGTGTGTGTGTGTGTGTATGAGGGGAAGGCAATGTGCATTAGGGCGATTACAATATCAGCAGACTCCAGATGGAGGCAGGAAAATAAACAGTGCGAGAGGGACAGGACAGACAT
>CAAKHF010021601.1:0-11147 GCA_901007745.1 Hippocampus kuda
TATAGTGGGGACAGTTGTCTGTTGCAACATTTTGGCAACAAAAAAAACACGATTAACCAATTTACCATGTGTGTGTGTGTGTGTGTGTGTGTGTGTGTGTGTATATTCATGTCTTTCTGTCCTTGCGTGGCACCAGCCTTGGCATGCAGTCATTATTGTGGGGACATTTTGTCAATGAAAATGCCAGGATGAGCTCCTTACCGTATGCGTGTGTGTGTGTGTGTGTGTGTGTGTGTGTGTGTGTGTGTGTGTGTGTGTGTGTGTGTGTGTGTGTGTGTGTGTGTGTGTGTGAGCGTGTGTGTGAGCGTGTGTGAGCATCAGATCTAGCTCAATTTTACAAATATGATTAGCCATTTTTATGGTGAATACAACAGCCACATCGGTTAGATCGGGTCACCCCGTTCAGAGGGTGTCTGCCGAAGAATTAACAAGGAAGGGAATAACTATCTTCATTTTAGTTTAAATTTATGAAACGGTTCAAATGGCTATTAGTTTCCGACAATAATGTAGTATGTCCCTCCTCACTTGCTGTACAGTGACTCACCACAACCGTCTAAATGCGTAATGTATTTCTACAGCTTTTGGCCATTACATCAGTAGGCCCCTGGGTCCAGGTCCTTTAAATCGAGGTTCCACTTTATTTAGAGATGTTAACCATGTTGTCCAATTGGCCTCAAAGATCAACAACAACAAAAAGGACTGTCATACGCACTGTCATAAGTGCAAAAAAAAAAAAAAAGGATAAATGAAACTGATGGACACACATATAGACAAACACTGAGTTGTGAGCTTGCTGTCTCGGCTGCAGGTTAAACACGGGCACTTGGGGCAGCAGTCTTACATCATTTAACATGTCAGAAAACCGCAATCACTCATCCCCAAAATATATGTGGACATCTGTACTTATGACCACATCATCCTCTAAAAACTTTGCTCCACTATTTTGATGTTAACATAAATATTGGTGACTATTGATGGATGAGCTCAGTTTTTGCACATTGAAGTACCGTATTTTCCGCACTATAAGGCGCACCTAAAAGCATTCAGTTTTCTCAAAAGCTGACAGTGCGCCTTATAATCTGATGCACCTCATATATGGATCAATATTCAGATTTCTTAGACGTCATGTTATGTTTGTCTGGTTACATTTGGTTTTGTTTCCTCATGTGCCCTTTTTTGTCTCTACCTGTTCTCGTCATCCGGGTGCCTTGTGTTGAACCAATCAGCTCCCTCGAACCTTTGTGTCTTATCCAGGTGTTTCTCGTTGTCTCGTCACTTTGCTTGTATTTAGTTCCCTGAGCTCTATCAGTCTTTGTTGGGACATGCGAGTTGTGAGTATGCGAGTTGTGCGAATTGTGAGCTGTGAGTTGTGTGCGATCAGTGTGCTCTGCTTCTGTCACAGATTTCTTTTGTTACTTTGGCTTCCTTGTGATTTCCTTGGACTTTGTTTGAGTACTTCGAGTTCGTGTTTTACCAGTGTACTCCTGTTTGCATTTTTGTTAAATACATCTTGGTCAGTCCACCCTGCTCCAGCTCCCTTGCCTCTTGCCTGCTTTTTGGGGTACTACAATTACCACCCATGCAAAACGTAGTATTTTAAATGTTCTGTAAAGTGCTTTGTTACAGCTGCAGCGGTTCTGAAATTGCTATACAGTGATCCCTCGCTATTGTGTGTGTGTGTGTGTGTGAGAGAGTGAGAGAGTGAGAGAGAGAGTGAGAGAGTGAGAGTGTGTGAGTGTGAGAGAGACTTATAAGAACAAAAGCAGGTCTCTTCCATCCTTAATTGACTAATCATAAACACGGTCTGCTGCACTCCGTGGGATCGCTGGCCTGTGTGTGTTTGTGCGCTCTGCTCAAGTGCAAAGGCCCACGTGGGGCTTTTTTTTTTAATGTATATGTTAATTGGTCGCTACTTCGGCGGATTTTCGTTTATCGCGGGTGGTTTTGGTCCCCATTAACCACGATAAACGAGGGATTACTGTATAAATTAATCTGTATTGTATTCCTTTTAGCATAGCTCCATCTCGTGGATGCATAGCGCAACCCCAGCCACTGTCGTAACTTCTATTCTACGCGCCCTATAATGCGGTGTGCCCTATATATGAAAACAGTTTTAAAATAGGCCATTCATTGAAGGTGCGCCTTACACTCCGAAGCGCCTTTATAGTGTGGAAAATACAGTATACTATGAAAAAGTACACAAAAGCAAAGCCATTGCAAGGAAAATGGCATGATCTAGAAAATTAAGCTCACCAAAATGTTTTTTTTTTTTTTTTACTGAGACACGTTTCCTACACGGTTATGAATGTGATGAGAATTGTTCTGAATATGTGTGGATTGTATTTCATGAAGCCCTGACTGTGGATGGTAATTTTCTGGCCACACACCTGTTGAGAAACAGCTGCGCTTTCCTTTTGCGGTGGAGCTCAGAAGGAAATAGCTGCTTGTCAATCAGACAATCAGTGAATTGGTATCACTTGGGCCTGTGATTGTGCGCAGTGCAATGTCAAACTTAGTGCACAATAAAAAACGCTGTAATCAAGCAATGCAAATATTGCTCAACTTGAGGAGAAAGGGGGCGAGGCAATTATGTGTGGAATTTGCCCGTTGGATCGAAGTCGAGTGCATCTCATCCCAAGTCCAACGATTTGACGCGCCCATTCCCATGTTTGCAATGATTTTACAATTATACTCTTTTCTTAAATTATATATTTTTTAGTTCACCATGCATTTCTTTAGCGCCGGCATGTATTATTCTTTTTCACTCTGACTTTATATGTAATCATGCGGTGCAATGTCACATGCTCTTCTGATTCATGTCGCGCCACACTCGCCTTCCCCGCCACCCGCTGCTCTTTTGAGACCGCAGCGCGCCATCTGCATTCATCCTGCATGGGATCATTTCCCGCTCATGGTGTCCGATGTGGACGTAGAATAATTAGCACAGTGTATGATGTCATTATGGTCACAGGTATGTACTGTACTTGTCACCTTGGTAATAAGCTAGTCACAAATTTGACGGTAGTCATAATTAAGAGAGACCGAGCCCTCCACACGCCCTCAGTACATAACTGTGAATCTCACTGATTGTGATTGGCGCTGTGTGGCTTCACACTAGGGGGGGTCTTTGGTGGAGAGCAAGTCCTGTATAAAAACATTTCCACGCCATGGTCCCCGACATGCGTTTCACTTTGAAATGCTCCCACACTTTCGCCATCATCCCGTGCTGTCCACCAAATAGTTTAGTTTCTGCCACCGACTTCCTGTGTGTATGTAACGCAAGCATGTTAGGTCTGTTCTCAATTTTGCATTTCATTGGGTCGACATGAGGCACAAAATGCTAATTTTGGATACACAAAACTTAATGTTTGAGCCGTGCGAAGATATCCGCTTAAGGCTTCCGGTGGCTGAACTATATCCCATCAAGACGTTGTGGAGCTCTTCCACACTGTGCTAACAAGGCACTCTAAAGTCCTTGTGCTTTTTTTTCTGCACCGGTGATATAAAGGAGCAATATAGGGCCCATAAGGTTGGCATAGCCTCACCCGGCCGTGGAAAGTTGTTTATCAATGAGATTGATCATCAGACATGCAACCACGCGCCTGGCGTGCCTGCAAACCCTGTGAAAATCACTTAATGTGAATTAGTATTGACCGTCGCCCCTCATCAATGGAGCCCAACAGCAGCGTGGAGGGAGGAGGAGGACGTAATGAAAAGAGTCAACGTCATGCTGACATATTGTGGAAAAACACGGCACGGTGCAACAACAGTGTGCAAACAGCGTCTTTGACGAAACAATGGCGGTGTTCTTATTTCCATGTGTATCGCCTAATAAAATAATTGCCGCTTCCTGGATGGAGGCACCATGCTGTTATTGTGTTGTTGCTGCTAGAAAACCGAACACACAGGAAGTTGCTCTGGATTCCTTCACACAAACATTCAAGATGGTTGTTGAGTTTTTCAGTGTCCAACAGCTGAAATGACACAAAAAACATCGAATTCAAATTAATAGTAATTTATAATAATAATAATAATAATAATAATAATGATAACTCTGGTTATTGGCTAGCTGACTATCGAACCAAAAGATAACCAAACACGCAAAATAACTAATGAATTGAAAAAGGGGGCAAATAACTAAGGTTAAACCAACATACAAAGCCAATTCCAGTGAAGTTGGGACTCTTTGTTAAACATAAGCAAAAACAGAATACAATGATTTGCAAATCACATTCAACCTATATTTACCAACCACAAAGACGAGATATTTAATGTTCAAACTGAGGAACTTTCTTGTTTTGGGAAAATAATCATGAACTTAGAATTTTATTGCTGGAACCCATTCCAAAAATGCTCGGACATGGTCATGTTTCAGCTTCAGCGGTTCCAGTGGTGTATTTTATCCTTCATAATTTGCAATGGGTGACAGGTCTGGACTGCAGGCAGACCAGTCTAGTACCCACACTCTTTTACTGTCGTATCACGTTCAGAATGTGGTTTGGCATTGTCTTCCTGAAATGAGCAGGGCTGTCCATGAAAAGACGTTGATTGGATGGCAGCATACAGTATGTCACTCCAAAACCTGAATGCACCTTTCAGCATTACTGGTGCCTTCACAGATGTGTAAGTTACCCACGCCATTGGCACTGAATACAGCCCCATACCATCACAAGTTTTGGCTTTTGAACTTTGCCTCTATAACAGTCTGTATGGTTTTCCTTTTCCTCTGTAGCCCAGGGGTGTGGGGGGACACAAAATCTACATTTTCCAAAAACAATTATGAATTGCATGACTTATTAACCAACAAAAATACCAAATGACTAATAACCAGCTTACCATATAAACAACTGATAAAATAACCAACTCACAAACTATGTTGCCAACCAGCCTACTGACTAATGATCTAACCAACTCATCAAATAACTACTAATATACAAATACAAATTAAATTAAATGACCAACTAACCCAAAATTAAAATCAACTAACTAACTGACTAACTAACCCCCCCCCCCCTCCGCCCCAACTCCCCACCCCAATCTTGCTGCTGTAGACTGCAAATTTCCCCAGGGTGGGACTAATAAAGGTTATTTTATTTTATCTTAAATAATCCCACCCACTCAGCCACTCACTCACCTACTCATTGAAAAACAACTAATTGACTAACTCGTTACAATTATCTCTAAACTTAAAACTAACTAACCAACTAACTTGAAAAAACGACTAACAAACTTAGAAAGCAACCCAGCAATCGAGCCATCACCAAGAAAAAAAATAACACCTCAAATAACTAAATACCAAAAATAACGAACTAAATAACCTGTTGACAAGATGGCAACTCACCAAACAACCAAAGAAAGTGGGAAATATTTGGAGGCTCACTTTTCCGTAATGGGTCTCGCTTTTGAGCCATAACGCACAACTCGGCTGCACAATTGTAAAGCCAACAAAGACAAAATGTGTTCGTGTGTGTGTTTGTTTGCACGCTCGCGTGTGTGATCAAAACCTTCCACGTTTGATTGATGGCTCTTGTCCGTCCATGTTGGGAGGGGGGGCGTGGACAGAGCGGGAGAGAGAGAGAAGGGGGGAGGAGGAGAAGTGGGGTCGTTAGCGGGACGTTTTCCCTCCTCTGCTTCACTCTCTCCATCCTGTCACGGTGTGAGCCTCATCCTCCACGGTGCACCACCACCACCTCCTCCTCCTCCTCCTCCTCCTCGCTCTCCACTCGTGCAGGCAACCGCAAGGACGTCCTCTTCCTCCTCATCTTCCGACTCTTCCTCTCCCTTCTTCTTCCAGTGCAGACGATGCGAGCAACGTGCTACTAGGACAACTTCTTCTTCTTCCTCCTCTTTTCCTTGCGAATCGCAGGTAATGATAATCGACGTTCGATGCCAATTGCTGATGTTGCGTGGGCGACGTAAGAGCCGGAGCTGTCCACTCGTGGCGGTGCTGAAAGCGCCTTCGAGACGCAGGAAGGGCACGCACGCACGCACGCACGCACGCGGCGGCGGGCTTATTCCGCACGCACGTCGCTACGCGTGCACGGGCAAGCCCGGGTAGAAGGGGGGAGTGGCGTGCACGAGTGGCTGCCGTGCCGCTTTGATAAAAGGTGGAAGAAGCCGACGGAGGATAGGATGGAAAGTTTGACCACATGATCGGAACACACAAACGCACACACACTCACTGTCCTCGTCAAGTCTGTTAGTGGTGCTCTCTCTCTCTCTCTCTCTTTCTCACACACACACACACACACACACACACACACACACACACACACACACACACACACACACACACACAAGCAGAGGTCACGCACCATTAATAAGAAGGAAACACACACACACCGAATACACTGGCTCGATTGTGTGTTTTGTGTCAATCGTGTCACAGTGGTGTTCTATTTGTTAGTTCTGTAATTGTTAGCTGGTGTGTGGATGTGAAGTATAACGGGAGAGTGCTGATGGTTGTGGTTGCGTACTGGTCGTCTCCCGGTTGTGTGAAGATTTTGTGTATTCTCGTGTTGTATTTGTGTGATGTTGGGCTGCTTGTTTGTAAATTGTGTAAAAGTGGTGTATTATTTGCTTCTATACTATGCACTTGGTGTGGAAAATGTGTACTGATGTGTGAGGAGGAGTGTAGCAATAAGTGTACTGATTGTGTGCTTGTGTGTGTTAGTCTTGTGTGAAAATTGTGCGCCGCTAGTGTACTGATTGTGTGCTGGTGGTGTGAAGAATATAAACTCATTATGTGTTTGGAAGTTGATTGTGAGTTTGTGTGTTTTGTTGATTTGAATTGTTTCAAGCTTACGTGATATTTATTTGTAAAATGTTCAAAGGTGGTGTGTGTGTGTGTGTGTGTGTGTGTGTGTGTGTTTTTGAACATTTGCTAAATGTTGATTATTTGTTGGTAAATTATGTGAACATTGTGTGTTTTTGTTTGTGTAAGGTTGTCATATTTTTTTTTTAAGTTCGTTGTATAAATGTTGTGTGATATTTGTGAGTACATCACATAAGCTTTTGTGTTATCTATCTATCCATCCATTTTCTAAACCGGTTATCCCCGTGAGTATTGTGAGCATGGTGGAGCCTATCCCAGCCGTCTTCGGACAGTAGGCGGGGTCCACCCTGAACCAGGTGCCAGCCAATCATAGGGCACATAAAGACAGACCAACATTCGCGCTCACGATCACACGAGGGACAATTTAGAGTGTTCCATTAACCTGCCGCGCATGTTTTTGGAACGTGGTAGGAAACCCGAGTACCCGGGGAGGCACAGGGAGAACATGCCAACCCCACACAGGAAGGCCATGGTTGGGTTCGAACCCACGACCTCTGCACTGTGAGGCAGCCTTGCTTACCACTCTTCCACCGTTTTTTTTTTTTTTTTTGGTTATTTGTCGTAAATTCTTTCAAGATTGTTATTTTGTTGTGAAAGGTTTCTGTTATTTGTCAGTAAATTGTGTGAAGGTTGCGTGCTGTTTTGTTAATAAAGTGTGCATTGGTTGTCTGGAAATTGTCTACTGATGGGTAGTCTTTGTTCCTGAGATGTGTAGGTTGTGTTAACTGATAAAATAAAATATATGTTGGTGTGCGGAGGTTGTGTGGCGAAGTTGTGAACTAATGGTGCGCCAGTGTGGGCATTAGTGTCCTCTGGTTATTGTTACTGCATTGTGTGAAGATTGTTTGCCTGAGTGTGAGGATGGTTCGCTGATTGTGTACTAGTGTGTGTGTGTGTTTTAAATGTGTACTTGTTTCATGCTAATGTGTGGTGGTTTTTTATTATTTGCTACTAAATTTTGTATCGCGTGCTCCAGCACTGTGTGCAGGTAGTGTGTAAAATGTATCTTGATAGTGTGCTGGTGTGCGGCTATTGTGTACACTTTTTGTGGAGTATGTAGATTGTGTGTAAAAATGAAAATATTGTGTGCTAGTTTTGTGTAATTAAATCAAGTCTGTATGCTGGTTGCACATAGATTGAGTGCTTTAGTGTGAGTGTGTTAGTTTTGTATTGGTTGCGTACTGGTGATGTGTTATTTGTTTGTAAATTGCGTCCATGTTGCAAGGTAAAAGTGTACATGTTGTGTTTTTTGTGTAAAATGTGGTGTCTTTGTGTTGTTGTGTGAGGATGACTTACTGGTAATGTACAACGCATGCAAGCGGTCTATCCTCGTTCCGGTTGGGAAGATTGTGCGATGGTGTATGCAAGTTGTGTTTCAGTCAGCGTGCCGGTTTTGTTCTCGTCGTGTGAGCATGTGGAATACAAATTGAGCACAGGTTGTGTCCTGGTACGTGTTCAGATTGTGCGGTAGTGCGTTGTTGTCTGTGAGCAATTGACCTAAGTGTACGTCAACTGTGTTGTGATCCATCACAAAGCAATGGATTCATTTCATTCGTTCTCCCCCGCCCCCCTTCCTCTTTATTTTCAGATCTCGGGACTTCTACTCATCTGCCACCTTTGAATGTGACATTGCTCTGAGCAGCCAGGGAATAAAAAGCCATCACCAGCATGAATTTCGTTATGAAACAAGCGTTGGGAGGTAAGATTTTGCTTCTTTTTTTTATATTGTGGCACACATGCGGCATGAGTCAGCAAATGTTTGTTTGTGGAAAGGCTTTTCCTGTCAAACTTGAATACCTTGCGGGATGTTGCCACTCACTCATTTGCATTGACATAGCCCACATGAGGAAGATGCAATGTGAGGACTTGATGCAAGTCCACAGAGGTTGGGGGAAATTTCGGCATCAGGAGTGGAGGCATTGCATCTTTATATTCCTGCCAGTTGGACCTTTATCAAACACAAGATGCTTGGTCAAGGTCCCACCAAGTGGTGTTTAATTTGACTTTTTAATTAGACTACCTAGTGGTCTTTCAAGGGCACTTCTAAAAATTCATTGTACATTTTTTTGTGGGTCTACTCATGGTCGGTATCCCTACAAAATGACATTGTTGGTCAGTCAAAAACTGGCTGTATTTTATGAGCAGGATCATTAACATTCGGTGGTATGACATCCTATTTTTCCACGATGCACCACACCCACACAATGACAAAAACATTTCATAATTTGTGTTGCCTACATGTCTGGTATACAAGATTCAAATTTAGTAGAATAAATTTGTCTGAGAAATTCATCTTTCAACAACCCCAATAAATGGCCAAAATGTGCCTGAATGAGCCTCCTCAAACCAAAACAGCAGACTTCCTGTTTCTTTTCAAACATGGCATCTTGGGACTTTCGTGTTTTATGAAATTCTGAGAACTGCAATTTTTTTACAATTTAGTTTCCTCCATTTGTCCAGTATACAACATTCAAACTTGGTGGCAATTGCAAAAAAACCTCACAAAAAACTGGAGGGCGACTATGTCTTTGTAAGGTTGCTCAAAAATCACCAAAAAAAAGAAAAAAAAAAGGTTGAATTGGGTATGAAACGACCATTTCAAACCCAAAATGGCAGTCTTTGTTTTTTGGTGGGCAGTGCTTCTTCAAAAATTTTTGTCGGTCTACTCATTTTAGGCATGCTTAACAAATCTCATGTTGTAAAATAAAACTGGTTGAGTTTCATATTTTATGGCAAGTCAGTGAAATTTGTTAACATGCTATGATGCAACACTATGACAAAAACTCAAACCAAAATGACAGACTTCTTGCAAGTTTTCGGGCATGGCTTCTGGAGACTTTTTTGTGGCTCTACTTATGACAGACATTTCATTCAAATTGCATGTTGCTAAATGAAATAAACGTTGGCGGCTGAATTTGAAAAAAAGATTCCAACAAAATGTGGTTTTTAATTTATTTAGATTTTTTTTTTTTTTTTTTTGAGAATGGAAGAGCGGTCAAAACAGCAATTTATTTATCCTATGAATAATAACAAGGAGGAAATTTCAGGAGCCCCCCCCCACCACCACCACTAAAGATGGCTTCTAATCTGCCATCTTCTCATTTGAGAACATGTGATGCAATTGCTCCCCGGACGCCACATTATCATACAGCAGACAACTGGCGATCATGTATGAATTTCATGTATGCATATGTAGATTGCGAAACTCTTTGTGTGCCTTGGAGAGTCTTTGAGCGTGAGCGTCCTTAGAATTGACTAACAATGTATTCACTCGAAATAAGGCCCAATTAAAGGTAAGCCGTTGGAGAAAAGGTGACTATTCCCCATCATTTATTCGCCTCATTTATACCCAGTGGAAGAAGAGCCACTTTGAGATGTGTGGCACATGTGTACTCGTGTGGTATACTCCAGACTTGTATTGGTTTATGGTAGTGGTGGACTGGTTGTTGTCCACTGGTACACTGACATACCTGTCAACCTTTGGGAGCGCCAGCCCATATAAACTGCCCAAAAAATCCTTATAAAGAGTAAAAAATCCTTATAACATACCAAAGCATTTCATATGTCAAAATAACGGCAGAAATTTTCAATGATATTTATTGTAGATCTCCATAATACAATGTCTGGACCATTGTAAATCACGTCTGAACCACGTGATTTACTGGAAAGTTACCGGAAATGAAAGCATTCGAGTAGACTAGCACCATTCTGGGCAAAAGCAAACGGAACTACCTGTTAGGGGGAAAAAAAAAACCCCCCGGAAATTTTCAGAATCCGTATGATTTGTGCGATATGGCCATATACGTAAGATTCACCACAAAATCCGTATCAAATATGGCTAAACCGTATGAGTTGACAGGTATGCACTGGATACATCTGCTGATGTTAATTCAACACCTAGGGTGTTAATTTTAATACCTCTATAGTGTTTATATGCATTCACACTGAATGTTTTTAATCAATAAATGAATAAGTGTAGGCGGCCCGGTAGACCAGTGGTTAGCGTGTCGACCTCACAGTGCAGAGGTCGTGGGTTCGATCCCGGCTCCGGTCTTCCTGTGTGGAGTTTGCATGTTCTCCTCTTGCCTGCGTGGGTTTTCTCCGGGTGCTCCGGTTTCCTCCCACCTTCCAAAAACATGCATGGCAGGCTTATTGAACGCTCCAAATTGTCCCTAGGTGTGAGTGTGAGCGCGAATGGTTGTTCGTCTCTGTGTGCCCTGCGATTGGCTGGCAACCGGTTCAGGGTGTCCCCCGCCTACTGCCTGAAGATGGGCTGACTGGGATAGGCTCCATCACCCTTGTGAGGATAATG